>QQSS02101414.1:3209-16729 GCA_003687565.2 Craspedacusta sowerbii
GGGGGTGCCGGCCGGCGCCGGGCCGGGTCTCTTAGGTGGTTCTTTTCGGGATGGCGGGGGGGCCGTGGGGGTGGGGGCCGTTTGAGCACAAAGGCATCTGCAAGCAACCGGTAGTAAAATCTACAAGCGTGGTTGCCAAAGCAGGAAAATGCTGGTGGAATAAGGATAGCGCGATTTCAATGCGATAACTTACAACTTCTAGTTCGCCAACCTCACTAGGGAAAAGCTAAGCACAAACGCATCATTTACTCTTGGTACATGCGAAACCGAAGTTATGAGCCTGCGTGTCGTTCACTTTCGACATTTTGGCCTCTCTTAATCTGCGTGCTTATGGAATCACGAAAATTTAGCACATCGTCGAGAGTCTAAGTTCGAAATTTGAGGAGATCACCAACGCACCCACAGGCCGTCGCTAGATTAGAGAACCGGAGAAGCTTGTCACACATATACGCACATGTACACACCAAAGCAAACATGAGTAGACTTAGATACCTGCGCTACAAGACTTCAAGTGCACTTACTGTAAACAACAACCACAGCAGAGACATTCCGAACCAATCCTGGGCTGAACGAAAAGCAGAAATACGTTCCTTCGTCGCTCTTTTCCACCGTCCGAAAATACAGCGAGTTATTGCTGAGCAGCATCAACCTGGGGTTTTGTAGATTGACAGGAGAAATATTCGCATTACTAGCATTCTTCCGTTTCCACATTATCTGCGGAGTGGGAAAGCCAGAGACCTGGCAATGCAGTAGCAGTTGCTCGCCAATCACCAAAGTGCGAGATTCCGGGACGGTCACAAATTCTTGTGTAACTAAAAACAAAAAGATAAGACTGCTAAAGTAACAAAAACCAAAAGCACCGGCTACACAAAACAAACGAAGTACTTGAACTTCCCCAAGGTGCGCGATCTTCTAAGCGCTATTAAACAAAATTATCAAAGCTAGCTGGGAATCCTAAACTCAATGCAGCCGAAACGACGATCAAAGATCCCTATAGCTCTACAAACCGCAGAATTCCCGCTAATCGACATGTGATCCCACTACGCTATCCTATCTGTAGTATCGTCTATCCTAGATTTTTAAAATTCTTCCTCCGGTTTGCATCAGGTTTCACACGGCTAAGCGCTTATGAACTGGCATGTCATAAACCATTGTGGTTAATCATGGTATTTCGGGTAAATTCTTTAAAGAAATCTTCAAGCAAATATACAATAACGATTTATCGGCCTTAGTTCGCACCTAACCCATCTAATTTTCCAGCCACAAATAAAAAGCATCAACGTCAGTCATCATAATGCTATCTACTGCCAAATTTCTTAAATAACGTCCGACACTGCTTGGGGAACTTCAACAAGGGAGCGAACAAAACATAGCTTTTGACATTGACAAAAGGCACTTTGTCATAACTTGTTCATAAAGGCAAAACAAAAACGTATGTCCATGGATGTGGGATATGGTAACATAAGGTCAGCAAAGACATCTACTTTTGGGTCACGCATCATAAGACAAGATTTCAAAAAATATATAAACAACTAAATTCTCCCAGAAGGAACTAAATCTTGCGAATTTACTAGGACACGATTTAAAATAGATAGCACTCACCATAAGTTTGAAGGTACGCTGACCTGTTCCTCTGCAGACCTGGGCTACTTGAAGTACAAACGTACTCTCCCTGGTCGTCATACGTCACATTTCTCACCAGCAAACTCCCATTCCCAAAAACCTCGAATTTCCCATTAGTGACTAAATCGGTGAAGCCAGATTTTGCACTAACGAAAGCCCTCCAGGTGACCACGGGCGTCGGATGACCTTCCGATTTACAAGTGAATAGCGCATAGGACCCATACAGAGCAGATTGATTCTTAGGCACATCAACAAACGACTGCGTCACTGCAAGTAGAAGAAGAAACAACATAGTCAGAGTGAGAAGAACCCAAAAGCAGGGTACTGTCATCGCAGCACAAATAGCAGGGCAATCAATCTCAATAATTACTTCCACCAAGCTGATATCCTGAGAGTTAACAAAACAAAAGAACAAAGAAAACCTCTGTCCGGGCAATATTTGAAACAAAAGCAGCTGAAGAAGACGGCTTAGTGCAGCTATCTAAACGCTCGTAAACAACTATTATACCACTAAACCCCCGATCAACTCATCTATTGGAGAAATCTTGCTTGTTTACTTTTGCCTGGTACAGGGGCTCCAGAAAACAAGTTAGTACTTTTGGCTCAGTTCAGACTAGACAGGCATAGCAGGCATTATAACACAGCTAAGTATTAGGACACATGGATAAACTAAGGTATGTACTAACAGCACGTTAGCTGCATGACCTACCGTACACATTTAAAGCTGCACGGGCTCTCGCTTGTAATCCTGGACTGGTCGACACGCAAACAACCTCTCCTTGGACCTCCAAGTCAACATCCTTAACCAACAAGCTATCATTGGCCAACACCTCAAAGTCTGCCATCATTGAGACATCTACATTGACAGGCTTATCCATATTTCGAGACTGAAACTCCCATGACACAACAGGCTGGGGCATGCCGTCTGACTTGCAAACAAACACATGGGTGGATCCAAACAGAAGACTTGCATTCAATGGTTGAATGACAAACTCTTGTGTAACTAGGAAAAAAAAGATTAACCAGTTAAGTAATAACTTAGAGGCAGGGTGAGGATGCCCAGCACTGGAGTCAAAGCAAACCAACAGGAAGGCCTATGCTTAACTTGGTGTAAACTGGGTACAGGAGTACGTGGAAACTAGCCCTTACGGATCAACCAGAGTTAAATTTTCGAGACCATATGTAATAGGGATGTAAGAACCAAACTTCGATCTAAAGTGAGACATAGGTCAGGCTGCATTGCCATTACCAAACCGACTTAACCAACGATTTTTCACTTTCGAATAGAGTGTGCTCGGGAACAAAACACTATCAGCTTCACAAAATTTTATCCTAAACGCCAAAAAATTAATCAACAATCCATCAACAATCAATCAATCAATCGACATGTTAAAAAGCAAAACAAGAAAAGCTCATGTGGTCGCTCTTGTGTATGCATAAGCTCCGAAAAATCGTCAGACCCAGGCCCTATTTACAATATTCACAGACGTAGGAAAGCTCATAGTTCATACTTCCAGCAGTTGAATTAGGCCGGAGCGAAATAAAAAATCATCCAGGATAGAAGCTCAAAAGAAAAATGTTTTTAAAGGGGCATTGAAATAGCTGAAGCCGAAATAATCAGCTGTAATTGGATAAAACCCTCGGCTAAAGATATAAGAAAATCTACTAACCATATACATCCAAAATGGCAGATACATTCCTGACAAAACCAGGGCTCGCAGACATGCAATACATTTGACCCTCGTCATCGTACGACACCTTACTGATCTGTAAACTCCCATTTTCCATAACAGCAAAACGGGGATCAAGAAGAGACTCTACAGCTGTAAGTCCGGGCCACGCCGTGGTTGAAATAAGCCAAGTGACATTAGGGTCAGGAATACCCCGAGAGACACAGTCAAACAAAACTGACTGCCCGTATATAACACGAGCGTTTGAAGGAGCCTCTTCAAACCATTGCAAAGCTGAAAAGCAAGCAGGCAGAGAAACCATTTAACCTCTCTTTTTAAAAATCCACAATTTTAATCATCAATTAACAGAAACGTCGCAGATTGATTATACTTCTTTATTTCAACCTGCTAACGGAGAAGCACATATCAGAAACCAGAAATTATTCGTTTTCAATTATTCAATTATAAAAAACTGATATTATCATAACAATAAATTTTATATAACTGTATGTAATAATTTATTATGACAATCAATAACTATTCAAAATTATTTAATCATTCAAATAATATCAATAAAAAAATACTTTCTGCTAAGCTGGGAGGCACGCAGCAAGTGCCAAAATACTCAAGATCGAGAGAATAGTTGCAGTCAAACAAAACAAGCAAAAAATTAATAACAAACACACAAGCAGCAGGTAACCGAGAAAGCAGAAAACGTTCTTACGTTCTACAGCCAAAACGAACTCCATTGAGGCAGATCCTTCTGAATTCCACGCATTACAAAAATAGCTCCCTCTGTCAGCCCATGTCACGTTTGAAATCACAAGCACATCTCGCAAGTCATATTCCGGAAGGACAAACTCCACAACCGAACCACCACTGCTGATTGGCTGAAATCTGCTCCAATCATACACCGGGTATGGGTCGGCATGAGCGAGACAATGCAATTTCACTTCCGTGAAGAGCTTCACGGATAAACTGACGACAGTCTTGGTAAATATCGGCTGGAAGGGTAGGGATCCTGAAGACAAAGTTTTGTACGTTGTATACTTGCACATTCAGAAATGCCATTACGAATAATTTACATCGAATGCGTTCCGCGAATACGGCCGCAAAAAGCAATAACTGTTCACTTACCATTTCTTGACAGTCCCAGGATAGAAAAGCCTCCAACCTGGCACTTGCGCCATATTGTGTAGATGTTCCCGTCAACGTCATTAGAATAGAGCCGCGCACAATTGCCAGAAACTCGATCTTTAATCAAGAAGGACGTGCCAGAGTTGCTTAACTGCCGAACCTTCTGGAAACTCAAAGACCCATTCTCGCACGCACTATCGAGGACCAAACCAGACTGGTTGTTGATAGTAACACATAGCCCAGTCTGGGCATGCTCCAACCTGTCATCCTGGTACAGGAACATGTACTTAACTCCAACGCAAGTGGAGTCAAACTTCAAAGAAACGCTAGCGGCCGGCTGGCCAAGTAGTCGTGGGATATCGGCGGCAAGGCATACATTTTGCTTCTCGTCGTACACAACGTAAGAAGAGACATCTAGACACGTATAAAAGCAGCACTGCTTAAGCAAGGCAGACACTAACAACATTCAGTAGAACATAATTAACTACAGAACGAAGAGTATCCTCTATCCTGCGTTGATTTTCGCTAGAAGGAAAGCGAGTCGGGCCGAGAAAACGCAGCAAAGTTAAATCCCTGCGAAATGTGTCGCATCAGCCATATCAAAGAATCCATCGTTCCGGGCCAAAACAAATTAAACAGAAAACTAAGAAATACAGATTGGTTTAACAATAGCCACCACAGCAGGAAGACATGAAGTACCATTAACAATAGTCTAAATCTAAATTGTCGGATTGGCTGATCTGCGAATGCATACGATTAAACTAAAGCTGTCTTGTGCTTGAGCATTCACTACACGCATGCTAGCAGGACCAACGTAATAAAAATATCACAGGTATATCACAAAACATAAGACGCTTATTGAAAAAGATTTCCGAAGGAAAATATAGATTGGCAAACATGAGGCATATGCCGGCTGAGTCACAGAAAGAGGCCCATATATAGAGCGACATAGAAACAAAACCCAAGGAACAACCAGTCTGAAACCGAAAAATGACCGATAAAGACATAGACGCAGACGACCATACACACAATTAACACACACACACACACACACACACACACACACACACACACACACACACACACACACATTGCCGATAAGCAGGTCATCAATACAAACTGGCACACGCACCCAGCGTCTCGGAAGAAATCGCCTGATTAACGTTGATGACAGGGATGACAGGATGACAGGAATGACGTAGATGACAGGAATGAAGCCAATACATATATGTCACAAAAGAACACAAGGATTTGTAACACCCATCAGAATCACAAAAAATAAACAAATAAAAATTCATTTCGCGGAGAGGTACCTAGCTCGCATCCGTAAACTTCCACTCGCATACACAGCGTCTTTTCCAAACCGTTGCTGTCTTGCCAAGTGAGCGGAGCAACACGCACGAAGACAGCACGAAGACGAGGTGTGAACCAGTGTGTGGCCACAGTTGAAGGGTCGCTGCCTCCCATGAAAATCTGAAATACCGACAGTAATGCAACCAAGTAAAGTGACAATCAATAGGCTGCACAACAAAATCAAGCTCCAGTACCTTTCAAACATCTTTCATATACACAAAGGCACCATTGGACCATATTAAACACATGCTTAATTATATTCTTTTACGTTAACGGACGTTACTTATAGGGACACGCACATAGGTTTCACTACTCTTTACCTTAGCTCGGCCTCTTTCCTTGTAATCAAACCACGTTCTTCCATCTGTTGAGAATTTAACTTGAAACGATTTCACCCAGTTAGCATAAGACTTATGACCCTGAGTAGAAATCCCTGAGACGGTCATCATCTGAAATTAAGCATAGTGAGTAGCTAATCAAGAAAGTTAACAACAGAAAAAATAAAGCGCCATAATTTAAAACAGGCGAAAAAAAACGTTTACGCTAAGGAAAGCAACAACAACCATGACAACCGCACCCTCCTAATGACACAAATAAACCACTATTACCGCACTAAATAGTAAGTACTAAATTCCAAATACTGATTACTAAAATCTATTACCCATTTGAACCACTAATACAACTAAGACCATTCATGAATAAAAAGCTATAATTCAGAACAGAAAATTCAAAATTCGAAAACCCAAATCACATACAGGCATTAATTACTTGAATGGAAATGCAAAGCGAGTTACGTTAATTCAGCAAGAAAACCATTCTCAAAGAAACGAATGAAAACATTAGGAGGGATCTCGTGTGGCTTAACAAAAGCAGAATGGTCACAATAAAATTGTCGTTGATATGGGCAGGCGTAAATTCCCAACGAGCTCGCCTATACCATTCAACAGAACTAGAGCATTCGGGGGACAAAATGATAATTTACTGATAAGGAAGAGAAACAAAGCCTTCCATAAGATCACCTGTCTTTCGCAGGTGCTTCATAGGTATAAGACGCTGGCACGAACATGGGTCGGTTTAAAGGAATTTAGCAAACAGTGGCTATGTTGTTCGTACCAACCACTAGCCCCCACCCTATTTCAGAAAACAGCCTCATCTTTTATCACAATAGAAAATCAAACTTAATTCATCAAATATTCCTACAACAATACCAAGCATCTGTTTCCAGAGAAATCAGGCCGTTAGAAAAAATTTTATCCGACGCTTATCTCGGTGGCAGTAAAATGGCTTTGGTGCAAATCTTTCAGGTTGTTCCACATGCAGAGAGCTCAGACAAGGATTATCCGCCACAAGCTGCGATTGCCCACGCCCACCGCTTGGACGTGCACGCTGAAGCACAGCAACAAATCATGCTCATACACCTCCAAATATTAAACGAGAGACAAGTCAGCTAAACAGTGTGACTGTACACATTGGCGTTGACTTACTTTATCAAAATTAACTTGAAGATAGAGATCTGCCGCGTCTTCTGATGCACACCAACCAGAATGCCCGACAGCATTCAAGCGCGCCCGGAACGCTTCAAAGCCCTCTCCAGCATCAGACGAGGACAGGATGCTCGAGTCAGGAATCTTTCCAGATTCCAAGCCCAGAGGAAGAGTGCACGCTGCAAACCATCACAAACATGTCACACAATAACTCACGAAACTAAGAAAATATAAGTTATATCTAGGAAATATAAGATAGTAAGTATAACAAATACAATACAGTATTGGGAACCCCTTCTTTTTCACTAATTCCTCGTTGCAAACCAAAAAGGAACATTAAAAATGGAAGGATTAGCACGCGAGACTGCATGGAAGGTAAAGTCTTCTGCACAGCATAGACACGCACAGCGAGGCAATAGTTGTGGAAAACTGCAGATAAAAGCAACAAAACACCACGTTTGCCTATGATTACACGATCCATGGTCATACCCAGGTGCGGCTGCTTGTCCTTGTCAATAACTTCAAGAGGAATTTCTTTGGTTGTGACTGCGCTCGAACATGCAGAACAATTATCGCTACACTGCTCGTAAATTTCTCTCTGCTGATCCTGCAACACAAAGAACATGGAAATTACACTTATATGACACAAACAAAACTAGCTTTAATATAGGGCTTCTTTAGTTTTAGCCAATATAAGTATTTAGGTGCTACATGCCATGATAGGCAATTGAATTTTTAGCCGTTATTGACACAAAAATTGGCCACATACTGTTCGCCTAAACAGCATAACACATTTAAAAACTCCACTCCGGCTGTTCGAGGAACTCACTCTAATCATGAAAGGGGTTCCTCGTAGATCGATCATGGATTTCCCTGACAGACAGGAGGAACTTTGACAAAGCACTGGATGGCCATATATAAGCATATCGTTCGACGCAAAAGTGGCATCTCCAGCCATGACAGTCATCGACTGTAGGTTTAAACGGACACGAGTGAAATATGAAGCCTTGCTCAACTTTGCATCGCTCGCACCTAAACAAAGTTTAACAGCTTCAGTAACTCAGAGTAAAGCAGAGCAAATGCTTACTCTGTTAACAGCAGCTGAAGTAATTATTCTATGATAGATACCTCTTAGCATGCCAGGAACAAGCTCCCAAGCGACCAGCCACAATTTATTACGTTGCCAAGTTCTCAGCAGCCTTATTTGTTGTAAGTGCTCACAGAGGTCGATTGCGGCAGAAGGCTTAATGGTTTCTGTAATACGCGCCAGCCTTATAGCATGTGTGTAAGGTAGATAGTAGTTATGAAAGTTAAGTAAATCTTATCACAATCACTAAAAGTGTCTCCCCCCTACCCCTCTCTAAAAAATCTACAAATCCTTTTTATTAAAAACGGGCAAGGGGCATAAGAAACTTAGAGACAAGACAAACATCTAGCCATGAGTCAAAGTAACGTATTGGAATCACATTTGTCAGCAATCCACAAATGTCAACCCTAGGAAAACATCAGCTAACAGATTAAGCGATTAATATCGGCATAGGCCACAACATTGGTTATCTTGGCAATATATAAATTGTTTTCCCATTAGGGGCAGTAGGTGGCAGTAACTAATGGTAACGCTTTCAGGGGTAAGACATTGCAAAACGTTGACAATATGAGGCTAATCCGATAAGATAGGGATGATCATCCAGCACCTTTGCGCCTTACTTCTTCTCATCCAGACTAACCGCACAGAGAAGTACGATCATAAAGAAAATCCGCTTTTAAGACTGTCAGGGCCAGCTTAGGAAGCTCAACCTAGAGCCAGAAACTGGTCACATCAGCTGGAAATTCTTCATGTAAAAAAAAATCCCAAGCAAGGCAATTGAAGATTAAGAGTGGCATGCTGCATAGCTCCTCAATAGCTACTGAGATTCAACTCCCTTCTTTTCCTTGAAACATGGTATAAACTTCATAAAAGTTCCCTTTTTTTATCCAGGAAACAGCAACAATTTCGTCTACACTTCTAAGAATTATCCTTAAGTTTGCAACAGAATGACCATCCCTTTTCAAAAAGCTTCCTATTTCGTGCGCGGGAAATTGACTCCGGTTATCTAATATTCCGTCCATTTCAATAAACTAAACCGATAAGACCCACCAAGGAATCCCCTCATCCAAACACCTAAATGCTCAAAAAATTCATATTTAAGAAGAACAGATAAAATGTGCACTGAACGTACCAGAAGACAATCTGGAGCACCCATCTCTATCTGAGACAACCACATAATTGTTTATTGGCCCTGAAGGTAACGTCAAGTACTCAAGAGGATGCCCAGTATTCATGTCTCGACAGTAGATGGACAGCTCCATCAATGAGGTATCACGACCAGAAATGTTTATGAAGTATTGTCCATCACTGACATTACCTGTCAGCATCTTCACACTCATACAATCAACTAAAAAAAATGAAAACTGAGCAACCTTCAATAGAAGAATTTCAGATACCAAAATATCTTTAACATCACTGAAAAGCGAAGCAGCCAGAACATGAATCCGCATTACTTTACAAGCTGCCTTGCATTCAACATAGCAAACGACGTTAAATTATCAAAACTACACTTGACTACAGTAATACAATCAACACAACAAGAGGCACACGAGCCAAAGCAAAATCAAGACTTACCTTAAACAGAGATTCCAAAATGATCAAACCAGACACCAACAAATTATTCACTTTCCACTTCCATGCATTCAGAACCACACGTAAAACTCAACATTACCCATATTTACAAAATCTGACATAAGCCTTATCACTCCTATCTGACATACCGCACTATGTATGATGGACAAAAAGCACTTAAATAGATTACAATTATGTAATAGAAGACGAAAGACATAATTTAGTCATCGCTTCTATAGCATATCAAGTCCATGCTTCACCACTTGCACAGGAGTGATCAAACAGCATATAATACTGTAACACTATAAAGATCAAACAGTTTTTAACTATCGCCTACCTGAAAGCTCCTGTTTGGTTAACAATGTGACGTCTTTACCGCGAAGTGATAACGGAGTAAAACAAAATGCTTCTAGTGTATCAATTCTCTTAGAAAATTTTTGAAGCCACCAGATCCTCCAATCACAATGAATTTTATTTTTCTTCAGGTTTCTTGAAATTGAAAAAAAAAAAACGCAATGCTTTAATGTATAAAATTAGGCAAAACATGCTGCCTCCCTGTCTGCTACAGACTCTAAGCATGCAGAAGGACCATTCTAGAAGACAAAACTATACTAAATATATTTAACCAGCTCAAAACACACGATTTAAAACGAAAACCAGGAATGCACGTCCACCCACCAGTCCATGTGACCCTGTTCATTTAAAGCGATTTTATATTTTCTTAGCTTTTACACTTCTTATTTCAGACAAATACTTTTGCTATACTTTCGACTTTTGCTTATATAGCTCTTACTCTTGGATAGTTCCAAACAAGTGTATACAGTTTTTGTAGTAGGGGTATTTTTGCACATCCAGAAGCCTTTGCCTTATTTTAGCTCCCTGAAATTCCTTCACCTTCGGGTTCACGGGAGCAAAAGGGAACTGACGGGATTGGACCAAAGCCCCATAATTTCTCTGTTTTGAATCGGTGAATCGGGACAATTGTGTCAAGATGGGAAATTGATAATGCTAATTATGGTCGGTTGCGGTCCACTCAGCAGGTAATCTGGGCTAATCAGTACAAAGGGCCACTACATTGGGGTATTATCAGGGCCAATCAAGACGGAACTCACAGCCCATGAGTAAATATGTTTCTGCTTTATCAACCACGGCTACCAAAAACCATCAAACAGAAAGCCACTCTGAATACGATAGGGAAACCAACATGCTAACCTGAAGAAAAGAACTACAGAGGTCACGAAACTATAGGAAGGCAAGACATTCTAAAGCTACATCATCCAGTAAACTCAAAATCTTTAAGTGAACCATAGGACGAGAGATGTCAAAACGCATAGCAGAATTTTTAAAACACATACAGTATCTTCAGATCTTTGTTATTAGCAAAGGAACCTTCCTCGACTGTTACAATGTCATTTCCACTGAGGTCCCTGTAACATCAAAGTGAGTATACACAAAAGCAGTAATTAGATTTTCCAAGTACCTTGTTCCTAGAAAATTGCACGAATTCTCAGAGATTCATGCAGATAAATAATGCAGTCTTAGAAAAATGGTTTTTATGACAAATCAAAATCTAAACCGGTGCCAATATAATACAAAGTTATCAAATAAAAACAATCCAATATAAACTGCTTGTGACTTGCTTACAGTCACCCAAGGGGGAAAGGAGTTTTAAGCCAGCAGAATTTAGGCACGTAGGACTGGCACAAAGTACCAATCAACCACAAACATTGAATGTGATAGGTTCTGCTGGTACTCACTTTCTACCTTGTAGGTGAATTGTGCTACTTACAGAGTGCGCAGTGACAGAATCTTTGCAAATGTATGGTTAGACACAGCTTTTAAGCGGTTGCCAACCAACCGGCTAAAATATAATATAGTAAATCACATAACCACAATCAGCAACAATATGACACTTAATGTCGCATGCTGTATAGTTGGCATGCTTGCTATGTACATGCTTAACGATTTCTTAATCCTTCTTCACCTGAAAATCAATTCAAAACTAGTAGCAGTATTAGTGAAACTCACCCTGAAAAGACTGAATTAACAGAAGGTTGATTACCCATTTTTAATTTGAAAAATTGTACTTAAAAAGTTACTTGACCAGCAGCAAATTTTTTTATAAAAAAAAGAACTGCCAAAACAGTTAAATAGGTACCATACTTAAATTAAAATGAAATATATTCATAGCAAGCAAAACCATTCATATATCCCCTAAATTGCCCAAGATTTTCAGATAGGTACATAGTAAACAAGGAGAATTAAAGCAATTTCCTTGTATTGTTTCACACAAAGATCAAAACAGAGACAAAACTCAAGTTTATACATATTTCATCATCTGGTTTCTGAAGTTACCACAAGGCCTTTCAAATAACATAAGGGCATGAATATTTTATGTGAAAGCAAACCAGACAAACCCAGTATGCTTGCAAAACAAAATAGTAAGTCGGAAGGTAAATTACATGAAAAGAATTATTTGAACTGCGAACTTAACATAGTAACACCACATGAAATTCAAACTAACACAGAAGTTCTGGAGAAGGCAAACTAAAACCTCATCAACTGACAAGCAACACTTACACTTCATTAGCTATATCTGGGATATCATCAGGCACCTGCTCCAAACCAAGATGGGAGCAGTCAATCCTGTAGATATAAGAACCATCTGTTGTAGGAACCCATTCTTGCAGGCAAGAATTTGCTGTAGCATGCTTGCACGCAAAAAGACAGCAAAGCCACAGGATGAAGAAGAATTGACAATAAGAGCTTCCTTGCCCATTCAACATTTTTAGCTGCTTTGCACTAAGTAACAAAAAATTATGATGTAATTAAGTCAAGAAGAAATAAGTTTAAGCAGTAAAGATATTCCAGGAAAACCCTCTATAGTGTTACTTGCAATACTGGACTAGCTCACAGCTGTCTCTAGGGCATGAGCAACTACTGGCACCAAGTTCCTGGAAAGGTTGTCTGCAAATGCAGTAGAGTAAACTGAGATAAGAAATGGTTCTTTGAGAGCAACGCACTAGTCAAATAACACGCTCTGCGTGGCAAAGCAAAAGCATGTGCCAATAAAAAAACTTTGGGTGACAACACGATGACCATCGCCGTGTCCGATTGATATACCAAAACCTACAAGGTCATAACGACCACAATGTAACACATTTCTGAAATCCATCCGCGCGAAACTGCATGACAAAAAAACATATATGTTACTTTAAAGCGGCAACTGCCACAGCTGTCCACCCTCTACGCAGAACCACGCTGCTACCTAATTTTCACGGCTATTGATACGGGACTAAGCCGTCATTTATCCAAAACCCTTCGTAAGTGCAGACCATAATTCAGCAGACGAGGCACACATCAAACACCGACGACTGTTCCTTCAGCATTACGGTTATTATCCGCACAGCAGAACGCATCAGCCGCTTCAGTAAAACGTCTCTCCAGCACAGATTCGTAGTTTTGCGAGCCCGAATCTAATTGTGATTAAGTGATTAATCCCCTTCTAGAGTTTCAGAGCGGAGGGATAATAGCTGGGCGGCTCGGCATTGAACTGCACGGCTGGTTGCAGAAATCTCAATTCAAACAGAGCTG
>QQSS02101525.1:0-16725 GCA_003687565.2 Craspedacusta sowerbii
AGGCTCAAATCTGCAAGAGTACTGCCGATGCGAGGTAAACAGTAGCGCAGCATGATGCCTCTCACCCGCAATATTGCTGAATCCGTCCAGCAGCAGCAGGCATGCACAGTGCACATGTACCGGCACGCCGAGTCCCCAAGTATGCCAGGGCAACAAACCAGTAGACTAGTAACATCTAGGTGGGGTACGGGGTGGGGTGGCGTTCTTATGCTGGCTGGTAACGCACAAAACTAACATTGCTTGCTTTCTCACGTGCAAATTCGAACCGATTTCATAAGTGGTGTACTCTAGCTGACATACAGAAAGCCCCTCTCCCAGTCGAGGCCTTCTTTAGAGGTAGACAGGAGAGTGTTGTACTTACGATTAATTTCATTCAGGTAAGGAGAAAAGACTGGCGGTAGCAGATTATTTTGGTTCTCGTACACAAAAGTAAGGTTCTGAAGTAAGTTAATCCCGAATACATTCGCGATTTGGTTTTGCATCATCAGGGATCGTTTCAACAGTTTGCTGCGGTGAGTACTAGCACATGCTATGTTACCAAAGGTTACGCAAGGGTGGAAAAAGCCGAAGTAAAGGACAAACTTTTTGAACTAAGTGCGACTGAGATTCATACAATAAATTGTCAGTTTTGGTAATAATAGAGGACGCCTTTCAGGTTCGTATACTTAATGAAAGGCGATCTGCAACAAACCGCTCTTCTATGAGCTTTAGCTGGCTATTAAAAACGGTTATGAGATCTTGCACATGATCGTGAGAGTAGAAAAAATTTGTGCAGAGGTCCCAGTATGGACCTTTTAGGTACGCCGCAACTTGCAGATCGAAACTCACGTAGTTTTTAAAATCATTCAAATACAGTCCCATCGGCTCAACGTCTAAGGTGATTTATTGATTGGTGAAGAGCCAGTGTTTTCCTGGATGCCACTTCGG
Source organism: Craspedacusta sowerbii (assembly GCA_003687565.2). Taxonomy (NCBI): domain Eukaryota; kingdom Metazoa; phylum Cnidaria; class Hydrozoa; order Limnomedusae; family Olindiidae; genus Craspedacusta; species Craspedacusta sowerbii. The sequence goes on from QQSS02101525.1 coordinate 928, forward strand.
TGCAGCTTCTCTTTTGAGAATTACGAGGCCGCTGCTAAGTATGTCATTTGGTCCACATGCAGCAATCGTTTTGCAGCTGCAAAGCATTTAATTTGGGACAGGCTTATCAAAATCCGATTGCGGAATCAAGATAATGAGCCTCAAGTTTTGAACTTGTTTGAAACTTGCGGCTGGTATCGGATGCTTGTTTCAACTCTGTTCACACTTGCATGCTGGTCTCTGAGGCTGGCTTCTGAGGCTATCCTTGCTGGCTCAGCATGCAGGTGTCAACAGCACACAACATTAGCGAGTTTCTTGCAGTTCCTTGGCCGCGCGGCCAGTTATGTCGAATTAGAACAGAGGCTTTCCTATGGAGGTGCTCACATCGCGCGCAGCGAGAATCACAAGGGGAAAAACGCGCACTTGTTCCATTTTTTTGAGCTCGCAGTGCTAGCATTTATGTTGGCAGCCTATGGCGATCTAAAACATAGAGCACGTGATCTTGTGACGCATTTGCAGCGGAAGTTTCTGTCGCAGGGAAGAAAACAAAACTAGACAAAATAAAACTGGACTCTCAGGTAATCAAATGGTTAGCCTTACATTCGTTTTGTCCCGGCCACGAAATTTTTTTTCTACAATAGTCGAGGTCCCACAAATCTACGTTCAAGTTGTCGACCTGTCCTTAGGGTTCAATTTAAGTTGATGCACAATTGGTATAATCAGTTGCAGGATATCACTGATGAAACCTTAATCAGTGATCACAGCAGGTTATGAAGAAATCAAGAATTTACTTTAAATAAATAGAACTCCAAACACGGTTAGAAATAATTTTATAAAACGGGTGCGTAAGGGTACGAGAACTCTTCCGAGTTTGAGCTAATCGATAGTGAAGAGCCCCCTTGTACTTCGTGTGAAGCATGGTTTAAGTTGTCACTAAAACAGTGCTACAGCATGTTTCGTTAATGCATGCCAAAAACGTGTCCAGCAGACGCTTCTTTGTCGTTTAGAATTACGCTTACTCAATAATCCAAACATGCATCTTCAACTACCCTTTTTAACATGTAGCAATAAAAAATGGACACCCCTTTCGTTTGAACTGTACCTCGCTGAGGTCATGCTTGGCTTAATCACTATTAGTGTGATTCAAGGTATTAGAACCAGTAAATCTTGGTGATCTATCACTGTGTTTATAAATGCTGATGTTTGGAATGTTAATCTTTTCCAAGTCAAAGATAATTTGCACTCATAAGGCTGGCATTATTCATATGCACACTTTCTGTAGATGCAAATTTACTTAGTTATGTACGAGTGAACATTATCTTTGCAAGAGGTTATCTGAGCACCAAGGTCACGAACCTGTAAACCTCAAATCCAGAAGCTGTTTAAAATTGATACAAAATCATGCTTTTTATTTATTATTTAAGCTCACTTACGATTGCTTACAATAAAATTTTTTGCGCCCAAGGGAAGGATAACATGCTGCAATATTACTGTTTTTATATAACAACATAGCTTTGCTTGTGCTGCTGCATAGCTTGTATTAATCAGGTAAGAAAAGCCAGCAACAGCGACGCCTTTGTGCCTGGGTGAAGCCTCCTTTGTAATGAGACCATCTAATACTTCTCTTCCAAGAAGGGGGACTGTAATGCCTAGTTTTGTTTGTGATTTTATTGTTTCATGTAATAGGTTGCTTGGATGGTGGTGCATAAGCTTTGCACTGCTGTTTCATAGGCATTGTGCATCAGCTATATTATAACTGTGACATAGAAGTTTAACCTCTCTGATCTGTCAGGTCAACTGTCCTTAGCCGTACTCAGCTCAGCTAGGGTCTACAGAGAAAAAATTGTACAGCACAAACACTGCTTTGCACAGACTCTCAACAACATGTATTTAAAGACAGGTTTCTGGGGACATGGCATACTAGAAGGAAACACATAACAATTACTTTTTCTCTTTAATGACCACGTTTTCCATGACGTCGAATGCAGTGGCAGTAAAGAAAAGGAATGTTACTCATGGAGGCCATGGCAATCTTTGGATGCTATTAATTGTCAGCTGAATGAAAGAACATCCATCATGAAGAACGCAGTCTCAAGGTACAAAGTAAAGAGATCTTCTTTGCAGCTATATTTTGTCTCCAAAGAAGATGTATTCTCCTTATTGGGTCACCAGTACCTGATTTACTAGTAGAATTACATTGCAAGCATGACTGTATGTGACCAGCGACAGTCATCGCTCAGCATTCAAGATTTTTCTTTAGCTTAGAAATTCTAATTGCCCTCTGGCACGATTGTTAATACGTGCATGAGACCCAATGAAGAAATATAATGAAATTTTAAGCTTAAATTTGGGCTTCCTTTTTTAACAAGGCAAACCCTAATTCTAGATATTTAAGGTCTTGCCATAATATAGCAATAGATGCATAGATTCTTCATTGTCATGGATCTACTGCAAGCATTACTGCTGTCAAAAAAACATTTGTAGATGTTCTTAGTCTGAATTACATCGTGCTAGAGTAATTATGCATTAAATTTATCTTAAATTTATCTGAAATACTAAACTCACAGTCACACACAACTGGTTTACGTCGCAGCGATTTTGATCTCGCACAGACGAATTTATCAACTTTCAACACATGAATTGATATAATAAACTCAAGTACTCAAGTAGATAACCTCCTCAGCTTCCTGCAACAAGTCGATAGTCCCAATACCAAAACGCGCTGCAATCAGAATATACTTTTTAACGTAAGTATCCGAGCAAACCCTGCGACCGTACAAGATGGCCACCACGCATATGAACCCAAAGCTCCCCTCACCCGTCACGTCCATCGTCAAAAAATGTCGCGTCGCGCCCAAGGGACTCTTCAGAGACTTTTGGGTGGAGCCTTAACTGACCAAGCAACTGCTTGGAGTCCCATTAAGAACTCAAAACCCTGGAGACAACGAGTGCACTGTCTCACGAGAACGGAAGCTTACAAGTGAACAGTTGCCGATCGTCGCTCTCAGGTAAACTGTATAAACTCGGCTACACTTATTACCTAGAACTAGTGAAGCTCAAATTAGAGTCGTGGTATTCACCACTGCCAAGTCGGGTCTTCCTTAATAAATAGGCGTATAAATTTACTAATAACTTTAATAACTTTCCCGAATAAAAAAAAAAAAGAAAAACAAAAACAAGCAGAGCACACATCGCCAGAGTAACATCTTCGAAGTCGAGCTAAAACAGCTTCAACTTAATCGAGTCTGACTGTACGTTAGGTGAGTGGGCGACAACTCATTTAACGTACAGTCAGACTCGATTAAGTCGAAGCTGTTTTAGCTCGACTTCGAACTTTCTAGAAGTAACTTAATTTTGCTCCTTTTGTAGGATAAGGCACACGATATTTCGAATAATTATCGCCACATTATCCAAACCTAAAGTCTATCTTAAAGTTTTCGGTTCGTAAATCTCTGTGTCCTACTAGAATCAAGTCAAGCAGACGCAGTTTGTACTCTCCAGTTCGCGAGCATGTGCTCGACACTAATGAGACACGCGGTCATAACTGAATCGCATCTAGACAGCACTGTACCACTCGATGACACCTCCTCATGTATTTCTGGGTACTCTTTGTTCAGGCATGACAATTCAAATGACTCCAAGAAAGAAGGCGTACTTTTATACTATAAAGATTCTTTACCTATTAGGCGTCGAACTGACTTGGAGTTCTCAGAGTCAATTGTGTGTGAAATCAAATTACGCCGCAAGACGATCATTTTCAATGTGGTATGCCGATCCCCAAGCCAAAGCAACGCAGAGTTTCAGAAGTTCCTAAACTCCATCGGAACTCTGACCACCATTTCAAATTTGAACAGCAACGTAATGTTAATATTAACCGGAGATTTTAACGCCCGATGCGATTCCTGGTGGAAAATGGATGTATCAAATCCTAATGGGGAGTACTTAAAGCTAACTACCGAAAGCCTGGGCTTAAGCATCTTGTATCTGGTTCTACTCAAGTAACAAATCGCAGCATGTCTTGTATTGACCTAATATTTACGTCACAACCAAACATATTTGTCGACCATGGAATGCATTTGTCATTGCATCATTCCTGTCATCATGAGATTATATAAGGGAAATTTGGACATAAACGTATCGTGCGCACCAATTTACGACCGCAGAGCATGGCACACTATAGCCGTGCTGATCATGTCAAAATGAGGGCTAGCTTGGACAGCATTGACTGGGACATAGAGTTTGATCTTAATTGCACAGGTGTTTGCGACCAGCTTAGTTTCTTAAGTAAAGTGGTTAGCAATATAGCTCGTAATTTCATCCCATATGACGACATTATCGTTAGACCGAGTGAACCCCCATGGATGAATAAGCAATTACGGAAGGAGTAGAATCACCTTGTTCGGTTTCATAAAAAAACTCGAAAATGAGGCTTCATGGCCGAAGACGTAGCCTGCTTGAAAAAGATGAAACAAAACCTCGTTAATCTTGTTAGTTGCGGTAGGGCTTCATACCAGGCAAGAATGGGAGACAAATTAACACAGGAGGCTGGCACTTCAAAACAGTACTGGAACACTCTTAAAAAGCTTATGGACAACGATGCAAAACCTGTTGTTCCAGCTCTGATCGAAAGACGTCCTTATTGTTAACGCTGAAGACAAGGCTGAGCTATTAAACAACTTCTTCACCGACCAGTGTACACCCATCCTGATTAGTAGTAACCTTCCGGTACTTGATTCATGCACAGAAGCGAATCTGACAGACGCCAACTTGACGGACGTAGTGTATCACTCCCGCACTAGCAATGCAAGCTTGAAAAACTAAAGTCTGCTCAATACCAAGTAGCCTTAGCAATTACTGGTGCCTGGAAGGGCACCTCAGCAACAAAACTGTATGAAGACCTGGGTTGGGACACATTAGCTGACAGACGCTGTTGTAGAAGACTTCTCTTATTTTGGAAAATAAATAAAATTTTTGTTCCTGTCTATTTGTCTTCCTTAGTACCACAAAGGAACTTTGGGTACCAACTCCGAAGCAAATTTACGTTCGATAACTTTGCCTTTCGTACATCAAAGTTCAAGGATTCTTTTTTTCCCTCGGTAATTTCAGACTGGATAAACTTAGACAATAGCCTTCTTACGATTGAGACTTACGCTCCCTTTAAGACTGCATTGACACAAATAATACGACCACCTGTGAAATCCACCTATAAAATCCATCACCCACTTGGCTTAAGGGTTATATCACAGCTTAGGCTTGGCCTAAGCGACTTACGTGCTCAAAAATATCTGCAAAACTTTGCCGATACAAATGATCCCAGTTGCCTTATCTCTTACGACGGCATTGAGGACACAACCCACTTTCTGCTCGAATGCAAGGGATTTAGCACATTGCGTACCACCTTACGTGCACTGTCTCTGGTATTTTGGGGTTTTCAGTACTATACGTTTGCGCTGAAGATCTACGCAGAATTCTCTTGTACGGTAATCGAGAGCGAAATAACATTATTAATTGATGTATTCTTCTTGCGACAATCCTGTTTATTTTATATACAAAGACATTCTCGTAATCTATGTTTAACCAAGCTTGCGTGAACAGCCAATGTTTCTATTAAGCTTGCTAAGCTTGCATGTCCTGCGTGGAGTTGCAGTTTCTTTAGAAGTAGAAGTAGAAGAAATGTATTCGCCACATCATAAAAATATGCCTCATAAAATACATACACCCTTCGACAAGAAGTTTTGAACCAGTTCAGCTAATCTATATTGAATTCACGGCATGGTTCTCCGAGAAGGCCATGGGCCTTTTCATGGAGCACCATTACGGGACAAGAATCGTCCACTATATGGACGTATAATGATCAATTCATACTTCGAGACGCTTTACTCTCGTCTAATAACGGGGGAGGGTAAGGACAGTCTAATTGTCGCGTGGCTATTGACCCGAAGGGCGCTTCGGGGGCGAGACAACGTGGATGAGCGGGGGAAGGCAGCATCTAGCGTAAAAGATAAACTAAATCCATCTCAAGCGTTTGTCATCCGTTTCCATGGTCCTCGCACCCCACGCGTTGGTCAAACGTAATGCGGACATTCCAGTGGGAGTGAACTGCTGCGCGCACATTCCAGACCCTGCCAGTGGGACAAATATTGCGTCATGCGCAAAGCGTTTCCGAAGTATGAATTGGGCTTAAGCCGAAGCGCGTTCGCTATAATGGCGTCCCAATGGTGTTTCTATGTATCCTGCTCGCCCCGTGGTGGTCTTCGTTATAAAGAGTTTGCAGATTTTTATTTTCATTTTTAATATGCATTTCATTTTTTATTTCGTTTTGTTGCGGATGTTGTAATATTATAAACGCATATATATATAAGTAAAAAAAAAAGACACTGGGTGTGACCTCCCCTTAATAGTTTGCAAAGTATTCGAAATGGATTTCCAACAAATGCAACAATCGTAAGCAATAAACCCCAAGATTACTTAACACATTCTCTCTCCCAAATAATGAACTATTCCGACAGAAAGATATACTGGCAATGAGAAATTCCAGAGACTAGTCAGCCTAATTAACGTGTTTTGCTCTACAAAGGGGACGAACCTCGCTCAGGTCACGTGACCTCGTATGTAGGTAGGGAATTACCCTTCTTAGTTTCATTACTCACAAGTGCGTTAGCCAACAGTTGCTATGAGGGGTAGGTATGGTCACAGATTTTTTATGGAAGATTTGTGTTATGTTAAATCGAAAAGTCACGGAGGATATATTTTTGCCTGCGCTTCGTTGGGAAGAAATGTTTTTGCATGCCGACTCAGTTCACGTGCTCGTATCTGCTTGAAAGTTACGAGTGATTTTATACGGCTCAGATAAGCTTTATCACGAAGTGTTATGAAATACATGTACGTGATATCTAAGAAATGAAACCGTGAAGCTCGATAAATGGCAACCTTGTATATTACTTAAAGTTGCCTGATTGTAGAACGGTCTGTAATAGACGTTGTTTGAGAGATTATGAGTGCCATCCCACTTCGTGAGGAGTGCGTGGTGCGTGAGGGAGTTCACCTATGCCGCGGGAAAACCGGAGAGAATCGCAATGGTTTTGATGATTTAAACATTAAGATAAGCAGAGCAGTTTATCGCAAGAAGAGAATAGTTGCCCAGAAAGTGTAGTGGTTATTCACTAGTAACTATTCACTGGAAGTTTGATTCTTTATTTTTCTTAACGTTTTGACTTGCTTGTCCTAATAATGTTATTGTTGTTAAGTAATCACAATATGTTGGTGTATGAAAATTGACTTCTAACCATCGATGAGCCGTAGGGCATGGTGTTCACTACTAGATAGGACATGCCTACATAGTGATCTCCTTCACTTTCCATGAAACTTATATGTGAAACTGTATATGTAAGGACGTTTGTGACTAGCAGAAATAGATTCCTTTGTTGTCGTTGTTGTTGTTGTTGTTGTTGTTGTTGTTGTTGTTGTTGTTGTAAGGTTCTTTTTATAAGAACATGTTAAGTCTAGGGTTAGATAGTGATGATTTTACGAGCTGCTGGCATTAGACCTTGAATGACTGGATTAATAAAGCGGCCTAAACTGTTAATTTGCTGTTTTCCAATATATATTTTTCATTTTTTTCTTTATTCATATTTGCTGCTTGTTATGGCATACATCAGATATGCAATGCTATCTATTGCAAAAAATGTTGGTGTACCTATAGCCTAGAAGTTCAGTTTAAGTTCTTGTCTTTTTAAATTGTTGGCCAGTAAAAATTCTCAATAGCTGATATCCTCATGAGTAAATAGGCATATATGATATCTGAAACTTAAAGCCATTAAAGTGGAGGAATTGAGTCTTTTTACATATTAGCTAGAACTTGCCTTCAGCAGCTTGTAACTTGAAAGCCATTTTCTAAGATTATACTCTGCTTTTGTCAAGGCAATTTAAAAATTTTAGACAACGATGGTAATAAGAGAAAGGAAGGTTTTTTGTGCCTAGAGGAAGAAAGTTTCCTCTGTGACTTGATGGGAAATTTCTACTTGTAATGGCACCAGAGGACGGTAAAGAGCCAAATTTATTCCGTATCTTAGGTCAAATGTCAGACTTAAGGTATGGGGTTTTCTTTGTGTGGGCTTAGGTAGTGGCTAGGCTGGCCTATAGTCTCACGATCGATGTGGTTGCATTTTTCTTAATCTTTCCTCTAATAGTTTTGCATTAAGGTGGACAATCTCAATATGTTTATTCTTAACCTGTTACATAGAGCTCTCAAAAACGTGTTATTTGTTAGAGCTTCCCATGCTTTAGGAATAATGATAATTCGGTCCATTTTTATGGCAACCTGAAATATGGTTGCAGTATTTCCATGTATTTGACCAATTAACTTGAAAATTAGTTAGATACCCGAGGTCTTATTAAATTGTATCACTAGTAGTGAAGGCTGAAAGAGATTCAAAGGTGGTTCAGTTTAGTGTTTGGCCTTGACTTGTTATGGGTAGAGCATTTCAAGCACTTGGCGTCTTCGTTTATTTCTGGATAATCTTCATGCGTTTCACCCTTAGTTTTCTTGTTTTCCAGATAAAATAGAATGGCTTTACTAATATTAAGCCTTTTAGCAAGTCATTTCTTGTCTTGCAACTCTGCATTTTTTCCAGACTGCTTGGAAAATGAGAATTTCATAACGTATGCTAATGGTAGTAAGGGTTGCATGCCTTGTGTTATATGTGGTCCTGGACTGGAGCCAAACATTACTTGTGGATTGCAAGCTATGGACTTTGGTGCTCACATACAGGGCTGTCGCCCTTGCAACCATGGGTACTATTCACCAAAAGCAGATGTAGGGGATTGTAGACGCTGTGCTGAATGTGGTTCAAGGAGTGTATTTAAGAATTGCACAGCACTTGAGGATACTGAATGCAGGCATTCCTGTGATAAAGGCCAGTTCTGGGATGTCCCTGCTGATGCCTGCATTCCTTGCTGCTATTGTGCCAAGGATAAGGGAGTTGAATATTCGAATACCCTCATCAGCAAGTGTATCCTTGATGATGTGAATTCGGAGCAGGTAAACTGGCTTTCTCTCACTGCGGTGATGAAACTTTGTTCTTGCCTTACAGGCAACAATTTATGCAGATATTTAGTTAAGTATGTATCAATGTTTTACATCAGAAGCTTTTACCCTGCGTAAGGGTTTATATGTACCTTGCCTTTATCTAGAGTAACAGCTTAGTATGTATATCAGGTAATAATAGAAAATAATTAGCTGATTAATCTGTAAGGAGAAGTATGTATTACAGTAACTTAGTAAGTTGCTGTACAAGCAAATGATTTAGTTAAGAGGCAACCACCCAATGTAAGGCCAAAGTCAACTTTTGTAATATCACCGAAAATGACTGACCAATATATTTTTTGCTCAGAAGACCTTATTAGGGTTGTTATATTCATGCTCTTTAGAAAAGGAAAAACATAACATCTTGATTTGAGCAGATTGCTTTATTATTAGGGAAGTGCCTTTTCTGGTGGAATAAGCTTCTCTTTTCTAAAGCAGCTGGAGATACTGCTTAGCTGGAGAAGAAATGGGAAATACTTTGCTTCTGTGTTTTTTTTTTTTTTTCATAGCTATTTGTAAGTGTCTCTCAGTCAGCTTGACATGGTTGCTGGCGCATTCATAATGTGTAATTTTTATAGATTTTGAGATTGCAGGAGTGAGCACTGTGGATAAGCTGATATTAAGTATTATTCTTATATGATGTGTATGTGGCTTGATGTGTGTTTGTGTGTTTTTGTGTATATAGTTAGACTGAATCAAATTTGCAAACCAAAGACTAATGACAAGGTATTGTTTACCAGGGAAAGTAGTTGCCTCTAGCTCGCATAAATTTATGGTGCTTAGATTTCACCCAGTTTTTGAAGGATTTAGACATTTCACAACCACGGTGCTCCTTTTTCAAACATTAAAGCTGGTACTCGTTTTCTAAAAATCAATATTGATGAAGTGCTGATCTTAACTAAAATTCAGATGCATTCATTGAATGATTTATTAAGAAGTTTTGTAATTTTGAAAATTTTTAGCATTGTGCTGCGCCTTCATTCTATCCTACGTGTCCTGAGCCTAAAGCTCGTGAGAAAAAAAGCAGTTTGACAAGTGATCAGATCTTTTGGAGAATGTTATTGGCTCTTGGCATCGTATTCATCCTTCTTTATGGCGTTGCGCGTCACAAAGAACCTATGGCTTGTGAGTATTCATCTTCTTGGTGTTTTTCTCGTTTCGAGACTTTCTTAAATTCGTGTGTTGACTTATTGGCCTCAGATTGTTATTTGCGAGCGTTTGTACTGTTACTAGTTATAGTTAGAGTATGCCATAGTCAGGTTTATCTTCTGGATAACGTGCAACATTGTGTGCCAGCTATTGAAACGGAGTTATTAGCTAGTGAATTTTTCATGCAAAGCATCTATGCTTGCATCTATATGTACGTGCTATTTGTCATTGCCACGTCGAGGAACATATTGCAAGTGACTCTGAAGCTATTTGCCATCGGCACATTTATTGTTCTGAATTATTTGCTAGGTGGAGATTTTTGAATTGGTTGAATATACATTTCAAAGTTTCTTCGAACAGGCATGGCGAGTCGTTGTGAAATGTGTAACATAAAGCATGCGTCCGCGCTTAAATGCAAAAAGTCTTGCTCAAGCTTAGTTGTATTTGTTTTCAAGCGACTTTCATGGGCTTGTCTAGTATTGCTATTCGTTTTGACTTCGAGTTCTACTTTTGGTGCGATTGGCTTTTGTTGTTTTTCTGTTTTCGTTCGTGGCTTTTGATTGCAAAGCTTTCTTCTGGACGAAGATAGTAGTGCTCGTGGTCATTCCTTGCAAATCTTGTGTGTAGGGCTGACAGTGCTGGTGCTTAACTGCGTTCTTTAGCGATCTACTAATGGTGAACGACCGCTAGTTAAAACAATTCCTGAAAATGGTTATATTCATACTTTTGGTACTGCGTATCTGAATGCTTATGATGTTTAAGATACACTGTTGTCACGAGATTATGTACTGGACATGTATGTTGACCTTCTTTTTTAGCGGCTGATGACTTTTCTGATAGCTACGAATTGCAATGCGAATGTGGAGAGAAGTTTAAGGGAGGTAAGTGAAGCACTGCGAAGTGTTTTTTTTAGACGAGCTCATCCATCGTCCGTCCGCGGATCTGGTGCGATTAGGCTTTTTGCGTTGAACATCGAGCTATCTGTGCGATCGTCTAGGGCATCGCCTGTTAAAACCTAGCTCTTCCAGAGGCAAGCGGTCTGTCTATTACCGTCCATGATTCGGCTGCTATAGCAGCGGCGCAGCTACTTAGATTTTATTCTTTGCTCTTGCTTATTGAGTCACGCGACCATCCAGCAAGTAAGCGTGCTTGTATCGTGCTGTGGGAGCATATGAGCTGGCTTCGGTATCATCATTGGGCTTGTTTCCTTGGAATTCATATTGGCTGCTTAGTCTGGGATGTTGTATCACCTCGGAGAGCAGAAAAATCTGCACGCGGATATCTCTCCTTTGGTAATGACATCCGCCTTGTTGGCGTCCTGTAACAGTTATGGCGAAGAGGCTCTCGGGACCTGTGGCTTCATTTAGGTTTCATGAACATCACCAGGGATTTAAAGGGGGAATTTTTTCTTTGGAGCCCAGCAGTCTAGAGTGGGTGGGTTTGTTGGAGTGGGCTTGAGTTTGGTCGAGAATGTCTCCAACCTGCAGTAGATTGCGAGTCTTGCTAACGAAGATTGCCTGAGTTGATTAGCCAGTAGGGTTGTCCTCCGTCTCTTTGGTTTAACCTATCTGATCTAAAGGAAGAACCAAATTGCAAATCGAGTTTAAATTGAAGCCGAAGCAATTTTGCTTTGTCACTAGTATGCGCATAGGAACGTGTCTTGCATACACTTGCCCCGGAAGTTTTGGAACGCTGAAGTGTATTGAGATTCTCTGCTTCTAACCAGCTGCGAATTAAAGTTCATAATTATGTGCTTAAAATTGAGAGCTAGTTTATGAATTCATGTGATACACGTTATCTTTCGTGGATAAATGTGTCACGCTTTGCAATTTTATTGGAGGAAACACGTGTCATCGCTGCGATTTGAGTCTCCTTGAAAGAAATTAAAATCTCAACTGCTGTATGCGAACTCAGTTTTCATTAGATTGGACTGAAATAGAATCCACTCATTTTGCAATATTGCGGGCGGCAGCATAGCTTTAGTCGACTTGACTTTGTTGACTTATGACGCCTAACTGTCTCAGCGATGGCCTATGTGCACCTGTCATATTTTGCAAACATCCTTCCATAAACCACACCACTATGCACGATACTGCGCAGCATGCCTGGATTCGCGGAAAATGCAGCACATGCTACCAAGACTTTCTTACCTGACTCATGACACGTAGCAGACCTTGCACGCTCCAACTGCAAACGATAACATTCTGCCAATGACAGGTGCGAAACTCCGCGGGCATGGAGCATATTCGCCACCTGTAAATGATTATTGAAGACTCTGTTGTCAGTAGCTTGTTCTTGTTGTGGCCGCTTTATCAGTCAAGGCCGTCGTCAGAGAGGTTCAGAGTCCTCTCCGCAAACGCGATCAACTAAAGTGGGCGGGTGGAAAGCCATTTCAAGTATGCCTCTGTGGTCCTGAATGCTTCTATTCTCGAATCTTCAAGTGCCATGCATTCCGTTAACCAGTGAATAGGCAGGTCGGAGAAATTTCTGGTTGTGCTCTGATGGTAGACGTTGGATGAAGCCAGTTGCCCGAATCGCTAGCGGCGGCATGGACTTTCTTGGGACGTAGGATCATGGCAGGACTGCTTTACGTCCTGAATTAGTTGTAAGCCTAGAAGCCTAGAGTCTAGAGATACCTTGTGGGTAAGCGCAACTGAACGCTCCCAACTGTGTATTGGTTCGTTGCTTCTTTGCTTGGCTGTTGGAATGAAGAGCGTCTTCTTTAATATAGTAGAAACGTGTGACCCTGCATCTAATGCATTTTCTTTCCCATGTTAACTCAGTTTTCCAAGGCTTCTGCGTATGTTTTCTGTTTTCGTTCTACGGGAAGAGCCATCGTGGCTTGGCAGTCGGTCTTTGGTTTTTCTATTAGCGAAAGCTACTAGATCACAGCAACTGTAGTGCGTTGCTTTAATTCAAGCTTTCCATTTTCAGGGCGGATTTCTGTTGCTCTTTAATGCCGTTACGTCCGTGTGTGCTATCATACCGCAGCGGAAGTCGTTTTTTCTTATTCTGAATTCAATTTAGCTTTTGATGGATTTTGGAGCAACGTAGATTTGTCAACGACTGTAGCGCAGAAGTGCGAACGCCGGTGGCGCAGTCTCGCTAAATCTTTGGGTTTGTCCGACGAAGATCTACAAGCTGTTGTGTCAACCCCAAAGTTAGAAGATGTTTTTGAGAAGGTGTCTCATAGGCGCCCTAAGTTGCCTATGTCTGCATTCGTAGCTGTGTTAAAAGAGCTTGGGATGGGGACTGCTGTGAAAGCAATATGTGGTTCTTACCATTCGAGGGCCAGGAGCCACTCAACGACTCCAGCGTAGCTACTTTTCACAGGGCAGCAAGAGCTTTTTTAAACACCATCTTCATCAATCTTCGTTTTAGTCTGTTAAATTATGAAATATTTATGGCTTTCACGAGCGTACTTTATTTGTGGTATGAGATGCATTGGAAGTTCTATTGCATACAAGCTGTGATTCTTATAATGTGGGATAACGCGTTGGTTTTAAGCGGGTTGATTTTGCTTCGAGATGTAGGGACTGCGCTTTTGTATTCTCCTTTGTTAGTTAGCGTTTCATTTTCATGCTAGGTTATCCGCATGTCACTGCAAGTGTAGGCTATTTTGTGATTCGATTTTATGACAGGGAGCGTAGAGAGCTATAATTTATTTTATCTATCAATACTTGTGTAGCTGGAACACATGTAAATTTTTTTATATAGCTGTGACTGCGTATAGGTTTATTGCTGTATCTATATTTGTATTAGGCTTGATAATAGGTCCTGAGATTTAGCATTGCGCGAGAAAAGGATTTTTTCCTTGGCTTGACTGTACATGGTAAATTAAAATAAATGGAAAAAGAAAGAAAGAAAGCGATACCTTGTCTTCCACCATAGAATTTTCCAAGCTTGGAGGTGTGGTTATAAGTAGTGTACGTTTTAGTTTGGTTCAATTTATTTGCAATGGCATGCAGGTGTGCCTTTTTTTTTTGTTGACACGCTCTTGTATTTCAGAACCATTGGTTCGAACTCAGCTTGTAGGAATAATCTTTTTGATCATGCACACCATTGATGGCGTTTGTTGATTCGTTATGAAGGGCTAGGCAATAGATACTTACAATGCTCCCCAGGTAAGCCCTTTTGCCAACAAATGGCTGATTACAACTAAATCCGTACTCAGCCATTTTAACCTTTCGTTTTTAGTACAATACGTGTAAGGATTAGTTCATTAGCTACAATTTTTTCTTGAGAGTGCTCTGGTGCACTTTCGTTTTACGCGAACTTCGCCTTTTTCTAAATGTTTTCAAGTTTTGATTTTGAACGTTCGTGTAAGTTTTATTAGTTTTCTTAGAGCGCTTTACTTAGATTGTCTTTTTAAAAGCGTTTGAGATAACCTAACAAAAATGTCGTTCAAGTGTAATAAGATAATTTATTTTTGCAGGTCAGTGTACAATTCGTCAACTCATCAGGTAAACCCGTTTGGCAAGAAATGGCTGTGTTGTATCATTTAGATCCATGCTCTACAATTTTGTCCCTCGTTTTTAGAGCGCTAATCTTGACCCTTAATTCGTTGTTTCATTTCTCAATTTTGAATGTTTGTTCAAGTTTTGAAAATTAGTTTTTCAGGCTCTTTTTGTAAGCTCGTTAGCTAAACCCGTTTGACAAGACATGGCTGATCTGTTGTATCAGCTAAATCCGTGCTCTTCAATGGTACCCGTCGTTTTTAGAGCGCTACTTTTGAGCATTACTTTTTATGTTAGATTTTTCTTCTTGAAAGTACTCTCGAAAACTCTTTTGCGAGCTGGCGGTCTTAGCTTTTTAAGAAATATTTTCACATTTCGATTTTGAATGGTTGTTTAAGTGAATTATTTTTTCAGAGCGTTTTTGGCTAGATGATCTTTAGAAAAAACGTTTTACACAACCGAACCAAAATTATTTAACTTATGAAAGATAATTTATTTTGCAGGCCAGTGTGAAATTTGTTTTCAGTATCTCAATGTTTTCAAAAATATCTAGATCGCTTATAGTTGCATTCGCGCGTGGAAAATTGATGGGAGCGGACAGTTGGCCGTCACCTTGTTATGACCACATTATTTAGTGAGGGGCATGTTTAGATCATCGATAAAACAGGCACTCAGTTCTGTGTATCTGCTAAAACGAAGCTGAATGGACAGACCAAGGAGAAATAGCGCAAGTATTTGGCACGAGAAATCGAGGGTAGTATAGGAAAATGCGCCCACCGAACAGCTAACCAAGTATGTGATCGGTGGTGGCGGATTTTCTATTCAACATCTTCCCGTATCGCCATGTGTCGAGGCTCTTCGTGAAGTCTTCGAATTGAAACTTGCCTGTACATTGTGGCGAGGGGAACAATATTGCGTTGTGTTGAGAAGACTAAGATGACCTCCTCCTCTGACCGTATTCTGTTCGTTCAACGTCTTTTCTCCAATAACAAGTTTTTTCCTTTACTAACAAAGTAAACATGTAATTAAAAGATGTTAAAATTAAAATTCGTATTGTAGCATTCACCGGCGGCAGCAACCTCAACTCAGGAGATTTCTCTGCCGCGCGAGTGCAGCAACGGAAGTTAT
>QQSS02101636.1:0-16723 GCA_003687565.2 Craspedacusta sowerbii
TACACGTATGCTTATCCATATGCATAGTGCAGCAGAGTGCGACGCATTACCAAGCCACAGCATTACCATAAAGCAATTCCTCATTTGTTCAGATCCTGATCATGCAGTAAATACAATTTTCTAGCAGATTCTGGCAGAAGATGCCTTTGTTATGACCTATGCCAAAGCATTGAGCGCATACGAAAGCATGAATGTTACACTCTAATTAACATTATGCAAAAAACTATACATACTTTGACGACCAGTTTGAACCTGCTCTTCATAAAGCTTCCACACAGCTCTCCACTCTATGAAAAGCCCAAGAACACAAAATGATCATAGATTAAAAGACTGCAATCACTTCCATAACTAATCAAGCACTTATTGACTGGCTAGGTCTTTCGTGAAAGGTAAAACTGAAAGTTCACCATTATCAAGATACTATGCAAATAATAGCAAAGATACAGAGCACAGGCTGTCTGTAGCAAACCTACAAGATACGAAAACAAACTATGCAATGCTTAGAACTCACTATGCTTAAAAATAAATGGACTGCAAGTGCAAAAACCGATGTCATTTTAATACAAGATTTACTAAACACTCAGCCTTTCTTATCAACGTATTCAAACATAAGTAAATAGGCTTACTTTCAAAGAGAAATTCTGCGTTCTTGTGATTTTGATCAACCTTAACCCTTTCTTGCGTCTCCTCAAAACTTTTTTCCATCAAGAAGTCCTTGCTAAATGGCCACAGGCTAAATTAGCCTTACAAACAAATAAAGATGCGCACCAACATCAAAGAGGTCTGTTGAATTTGTAGAAGATAACTGCTACATAAATATAACAAACTTGTCAACATGAGACATAAGGAGAAAATCATATAACAGCAGCAAACATAACTTGAATCATACATCATTAAAGATGTGATCATGAAAAACATAAATGTTTACGAACAACAACATATCTCACATGGAAAGCATCCCCCAAAAATGAAAGTTACCAGATGGAACCAATTGTTGCTTTACGATACTCAACTCCAGTAGCAATCTTGGGAGTTGAGATTCACATATTATGCGAATCTTATTAACATAGCATGTTACATTTCATAACTAATACAATTTAAACTGCAAGAACTTGAAGTCTTCTATGACCCTAATTTGTACTGATCCTACTACCAATCAACCAATCAATCAATCAACAATATATTTTCACAAAAAATCAAACCATAACCAGTATAGCTCCAAGAAATATTACACAAGATTTCCCAAAATCTTTAAGCTTACGTAAGGTTACACGTGTTTGCAATGCAGACACAATCAATCAATGTTTTTTTTTCACAATTCTTAAATCATAAAACAATACCGCTTTAGGAAATATTAAAAAAGATTTCCTTAACTTATTTCAAGTTAAATAAGGCTACAGAAAATTTTAATGCTGTGATTGTATGCTGCTCCTTGAAAAATAGTCACAACCACTAAGGTTATGACCTGGTATTAAGAGGAAAGCCACTAATTAGGATGAACTAACCTTTTAGTAGCTTACCTTACTCACTCCGGTATTTATGAAATGATATTTTCATTCTTAAGTTAACATACATTGACTTGATTCTTTAGGACGTTTAAATGAGATATGCACATTCCACTTCAGGGTCATTATGTTGAAGCAAATTTTTCTGAATTTATTTTTGTAACTTTAATCAACTGCTTATGTTGTGCCTCCCTTAGATGCGAGATCGAGGCCATGGTGGTTGGCAACTATACGATTTCAGGCAGCGACATATTTACTAGTTAGCGAGATAACTCCATACTTTTTACTGCTGTTGAAAGGCTTGAAGAGTTCTAGACTTGATGATCTTCTTGTGTTGTAATCATACATAGTCTGCTTGAGAGAAAAATAAGCACTGAATTGGCTTGGCAATTTTCTGTTTATCGATGGTGAACTAATTGACATTTTCCATAAAAATATGATCCGGTATTCTTAGGCGCTACCAGCCGCGCCATGGGATAGTTCGAAAGCCACTAGACTTAACCCAATCAAACGACAACATGGGGGAAAACATTTACCGCACCATTATTCGAAATTCAGACGGCTATTACTAATTCAGATAATCCTAAAGTCATGATTTCTGTCGGCTGCTTGTTCGTTGATTAATTTGCATGTACAAGGTGTGTAGCGAACGGAGGCAAAATGCTCATGTCAAGTTTAGGCCTAAGTGCAAATGAAGGTTGAAAAGTTCCGCAAAAATAAATCCTATTCGCAATAAAAATAATGCACTACACAAGGCAACAACTACAATATTTTTGTTTAGTCGAGTAGACTTAACAGAGCGCCGGATAGTGAAACAGTCCGATTAGCGGATACTTGAGCACTTTTCAAAGTTCCAATTTTAATCAGATATCATTTGCGCGTGGCTTCAGTCTGCCTAAGGGAGCACCGGATGCATATTTCAGATTCCCACATCGCTAGATCACATTTGCATACTGCCCGCATTAGAGATCAGTGGCTCATGGACATGGATGTTATAACGTCCTTGCTTGTGGACTTCAAAATCAGCACAGACAGTTGATGAAAGCCAATCCTTATGTGGATGTTTAAATGGATTGCGACTGGGAGAAATGAGCGTGCAACATCTAACATTATCGTACATGCACACACTTAGTAACGCTGATTTACTTCCAGGAATGTACAGACTCAGCACGCTTCCGATAGCTAGTGATTAATCCTGCTATCTTGAAAAACCTGCTAGCATCTCGTAGCTTAGCTGAGAAACCATGGGATACTAGCAGTTCACCAAACACTTAGAGTATTAGGTAATTGCAGAAGAAGCTTTTTGTATGTCATATAAAGCTGTCTACTGTCTTGCTTTTTCTTTGTCACATTTCATACGGTTCCATATATACGGTCCACATGATGAGATTCGTAACCAGCTTTTGCCAGTTCCAGGTCTTTCCATATACCCAAACTTCGGGAGCCGACTTTCATATCGGTGGTTTAATCGTTAAAATAAGGGTCGAAAAGTGGTGGTAGCATGTTTCTCTGGTTCTTAAAGACAAAACACCAAGTCTGGAAAACCTTTATTTCATAGACAAGAAGGACTCTATATTCAAACATAAGTGGTCTTTAATGGGACATCTTTTTGGCATAGGATATTATTCGCACAGCTCTCTTTTGTAACTTGTGTATTTTAACTAATTTGCTTTCGTGTGTACTTCCATATGTTAAATTATCATATGATATGTGAGGGTGAACAAACAAATATCGCTGCTTTATAATTTTTTTTTTTTTTTCATGCCTTAGCGTAAACTCCTATGTTTTCTGAAATTTTCGACTACACTGCTCTTATGGCGTTAATCCGGGGTTAAAATTTCATCTAGTATGACCCCTTAGAATTTAGCAGCAAAAGTACGCTTAAAAAAAGTTTGCAATGCCAGGGGGAGATTATCAGTTTCTACTTCTCTGCCAAAAATCATAAACTGTGTTTTTTTTTTTTTTTTGTTTTTCTCTGTTTTTTGTTGTTGTTGTTTTGGTGTTGATAGACAATGATTCGCTTTAAGCCAATCCTCAAGCAACCTCAGGGGTTCATCAAAGATTGAGATTGCAGTATCTATTGAATTATGGGAAAGGGAAAAATTGGTTTCATCTGCATACAGGATTATCTTAAGTTTAGGAACTAAGCATGCTATATGGTTTATATAGATAGGAACAACAGAGGGCCCAAAATTGACTCTTCAGGAACTCCACATTCAATGGGCAAAATTTCTGACTTACCTTGTGCCAAATGTAAATATTGGCATCGGCTGGGCGGAAAATGTTTTAACCATCAATTGCTTCTTTAGAAGCAGCATAAAAATACAACTTCTTTAATAGTTTAATATTGTCCACAGTGTCAAATACTTTTGACAAAAAAGGTCTAAAGAAAGTTTCAAACAAAAAGTTCAACGCATAAATTTTCACCACACTATTAGCGTTGTTTCTGAGATTCCGATAATCTTGAAGTTGAAGGACAATGATTTCAAGACGGTACCTAATTTGTGATGGTTTCTCGGCAATCAGGAAGTGTCCATGTGGAATACGCCTAGCAGTCTGTTGGGGTCAAACTTCGTGTCTGCAAAATCGTTAATATTGTAGTACTTCGAGGAATTCGTTTTAACACTTAGCTCGTCAACTGAATTCATATGGCCAGGAATCCTTTCGACTGTGACTAAATTCAATCATGCGCTTCACTAGACCGATGTTTGGGTTAGTGCTATCTCCATTTCTTCTGGGCGCCACCCTGGAGCAGCATCTTTCATTATTCAATCAGAATCACCAGGAAATGGTCGAGAAAGTAACACGGAGCTTGTACGTAGGCCACATTATTTCAGGTGCTGAAACCTTGGAAACCGTCTTACAAGTGAAAAAGGACCTGATCAGCATGTTCAACGGGGGAGGGTTTTATTGCATAAGTGGCATTCAAACTTCATATGACTGGACGCCAGCATGAGCACTTCAACCGATGTCACATTTGCGAAGGTTCAGTTTGGAACGAGAAACCAAGAAAGCAAGATACTGGGGCTTCCTTTGACGAAAGCCACCAACACTATTAGTCAACAGCTTCCAAAAAAATGAGGATCCTAGTGCAAAGCAAAGTCTGTTGCAGGCACTGGCATCTGTGTACAATCCGCTTGGTTTTGTTTCGCCTGTTGCTTTGGTAGGAAAGATGTTGTTCCGGAGGGCTTGCGAAGCAAAGGTGGCGTGGGAGTCAGAGCTACTTAAGGACCTTCTTCAGAGATGCAAGGCCTGGATGAAAAAACTTCCTGAGCGCGTCGACTTGCCAAGAACCTTGGTCAGCAAGCCTGTTCGCATCAACTACGTGGATCTACTTGGCTTTGGTGACGCGAGCGGTGACGGATTCAGCGCAGAAGTACATGCAGTGGTTGCACAGGGAGCGGAGTAAAGCCAAGGAATTCTTATTTCCAAGTTACGAATCGCTAAGAGAACTCTTACGATTCTGAGAATCGAGCTAGTGGCTGTGCACATGAGAACAAATTTACCTACCAATGTGCGCCAAGAAATTGGGAGGATCGGCCTACGACATGTGGTGGGAAGGACGGACAGCAAGACCACCCTGCATTGGATAAGAGGTCAAGGAAATTACAAGCGGTACGTTCGAAAACGTGTTTAAAAAAATACAAGCAGCAGATTATATTACATGGAGGCACGTGCCGGGTACGGAAAATCCAAAGTAGTTGCTGAGATCTTTGCACCAGCAATCGAAGGTGAGGAGGATGTTGATGGCTTAGTGGAGAAGCTGACCTACTGGAAACTCCTTAGAGTGCTGGCGTGGATCAATAAATTCCTGGCAAATTGTAGGCACAGAAAAGGCGAAAGGAAATCAGGATCTCTTGACACAGCGGAGATATGGAGTCAGGTCTTCTTTCTAGTTAAAGGAGAGCAGCAGAGATATGATGGAGGTGAAGAATTGAAGCAAACAGACCAGCCGTTAATCTGGAGGTGCATGCAAATTGGATTTGCATATGCAAGGGGCAAATTCAAGAGATGTACCGAATGTATTTACCAAACGCCTCAGCTCTCGCAAGAAAAATAATTATGGAGGCACATTTAAAGACTCTGCATGGCTTGGCGCACCTGCTACAGGTAATTTACCAAAAGACAGAACCGAGGGCGTGCGTGCCTTTCAAGTCGTGGGGATAGACAGACCGGACTCTTGATGTACAAGAATGATCGAAGCAAAAGTCCGCGAAAGGCTTATGTCTTGCTACTAGCTTGCAGCCTCTCGGTGGGGTGGGCAATACAAAAGGATTATCGGTGTAGTAAAGCAGGCATTATACAAGGTAATGGGAAAATCGACGCTCACTTACTCGGTAATGCAAGAAGCTCTACTTGATGTTGAAGTTATGCTCAACAACCGACCTCTGGATTACATGGAGAATGATATTCAACTGCCCGTGCTGACCCCAAACATCTTAATGTTCGGTTCAGATGTAAACACCTTAATTCCTATTGAGAGCTATCATGACCTTCAAGCAAAGGACTTACGTAAGCGAGCTAAGTATATCAGAGTAGTAAAGCACGCATTTGGGCAAGATGGCGAAACGAGTACCTGCGTGGGCTGCGGGAACGTCACGCAAACTAGCACAAAGAATCTCCTACAAATACCTTGAATAGAGGAGATGTCGTGATAATCAAAGCGGGCGACAAGAATCTGGAACCGTGGGTTATCGGTGAAGTGGAAGAGCGTTTTCACGGTAAAGATGGTGTAGTTAGAGCCGTGCAAGTAAGGACAGCTATATCGTTACTGGAGCGACCAATACAACATCCCTATCCACTGGAATCAAGTTGCGATAGCAAACCTAGTATAGACAACCAAGACGAACCAGCACAAGCCAGGCGAGAGACGCGAGCGACAAGAAACGCAGCAGCCACGGCTAAAGTGATGATACCAGACCAAATGGAAAGCAATGAAGATGAACCCTAACAGCAGTGGCGCCAATCCGTGAATGGAAATGTAATCACGGAAATGGAGATCGCAACGTAACAAAAGACGAAAAAATAAGACCCTGGCGATCCTGATGGTACTTTTCTGACGCATTTGGGTACCTTGTTACTCAAATTGGGGGAGATTGTGGGGAATCCGCCCCTTATTGCTATACTTAGTTTGTTTATGTGCGAGCATCCGTCGTCATGGCGTAAATTAGTTTGTGTAGGTTGGTTTATGATGATTGTTAATAAGCTTGTGGAGGTTTGTTTATGTGAGGCATGGTGATGTGTGTAGAATGTTTAGGGTGAAGAATTTCCGTGGGTTGCGCGACGTAAACAACTTTTTGTGCATAAGACCAGAGAATTTGACACTTAGGGAGGAGAATCTAGTGAGTAAGGAAGATCATGTATAGGCATCAGTAAGTAAGCAAATATTGTGAGATAGTGAAAGTGAGTATTTTTGTTGCGGCTGTAACGCGATTGCCCGACAATTGTCTTGATTTACACTTGCGTGGCGTATGTGCTAGACACATGTGTTGCTTATGAATGCACTTTGGAAGCCGATCTTCAATGTTAATTTTGTTGATGATGTTGCTGTGCTTAATTATAAACAAGAAAATGCATTGATTGATTAATTGATTGGGTTTTGATTTCGAAGCAGCTCACTGAATTGATCATCTGAAGGCGTCTTGAAGGTCAAATTTACGAGAGCGTTATAGACTCCAAGCGTTGCAGAGCATGAGATACGCCTTAAAACAGTCGAAAGGCGCCCAAGGAAGCACTACAGAGTCGAAAGAAAATGAGAAACGAAAGAAAAGAACGCGTATAAAAACGGAGGGTCGCAGGATGGGTTTCAATAATCATTCGGTTTCGGGATAGCGATTAAAAATACAAGCGCGAGAATGCTTGCCTTGTCGATGGCTATAAGCCGTCAAAATGGACCTTCCGCAAGAGGAAGATCTTTAGCATGTCCGGACTTTCGTTGCGTGCCATCGCAGCACGGAATAAAAACGAGCGCAGACATACAGTGGTCAGTCCCTTGCTATTTGCTAACATCCAAAGAATCACATGGTGGTCGAAATTTGGAAATCTTATAAGATTCTAACCCCACGCAGTAACAAAAAAAGCATGCTGGAATGCAATGCAAGGATACAAAGAAGTATGCTGAGGACCATTGGAAGGAGCCTTGAAAACCAGCAGCATGCGGCACTTGCTGCCTGTGTCAAACACAGGAGTGAGGGAATTTCTACTACATGAGATGCGCAAGCCACAGCACACCGGTAACCACATAAAGGAACGAAAACACCAGACACTTATTTCACCACAGAGTCTATCTCATTAAAAATTTACGTTATATATGCGCACGCACAAGCACGAATATTCATATCTTGCAAAGCAAGGCTAATAAGCTCAAGCAGGTGCTATAAATAAACAACTTTCTCTGCTTAGCACATTTATACACACAAACACACACTTACACACACACACGCACACACACACACAGACACACACATACAGAGACCCGCGCGGATCCTAACGTGAGCCACTTTTACACAATTCATTCGTATGTTCAGACATTAACATTCGTAAATTTATTTAACAGTTGCATCCAACCATAATGCGCAACGCTCGTAGACAAAAAAACCAGCACGTACAACAGGGAGCCACCGAAGAGAGAACAAATTGGCAATGAAATGGCGAAAGTAATAAGAAAATGCGGGAGAGGAAGAAGGGAGAGAAGTCGAGGCCTTAGGCTTTCCACATTGCCAAAGCCACAAACCATTTCAAAGACTTATCTCAGCCAACGAGAAACTATTCCGACAACCGAAAGCCCCACTGCAAATCGAATTCCTCGCATGGCGTCTTAAGCCTCTAGCTTAGAAAATTTTTCATCAAAAATCATCGTCACTGTCATTCAAGGCGTTTTTATTTATTAATCCAGCCGGTTCGGCAACATCCACTTCCTCACCTTCGTCCCCATCTTCATCATCATCGTCATCCAGCAGTTCCCTGTCAGGAGCATCCAGGTTGGCATCACTGTCGCCGCTGGAGAGCCCCATAGATTCCTCCTAGCACAAACAATGAAATGAAGTTTGTAAGAAAAGAAGCGAATTCTTCCTTGACCAGGGCCACCATTAGCTAACCAACATCATCGTAATCTCCATTATTGTAATCTCAATGATCCACATCCAGATTAGAAATATCATATTCTACATAACCTATATATATATATATATATATATATATATATATATATATATATATATATATATATGGTATTTCTTTATAAAGTATATTATATACATACATATATATCAGTACAGACCATATATACTAGTACATATACACATCAATCATTCAAATAGTTTCTCGTTAGCTCGTGGCGCGGTAATAGGAACAAGACTGGGATTGCCAAGCACATCTACAAACATACGAATAATAGTACATGGGAACAGCAAAGTGCAAGTTGAAATACCAATTGAAGAACTATCGCCAAGATCTTGACACAAAACATTCTAGAAGTCTACATACTACCAACCGAGGGGAAGACCTCCCAATAGCATAAGCGGGGATCATCACGAAGCAGACGAGTTCGGGTCATGCAATATGTTTACGATTTGCGATATCACTAACCCATCTCAAGATTGACCGTCAACCTAATTCTAGCATACGTGAACCAAGAAATCACAATAGGGGGAACGATCGCAATAGCGGTCAACTAGATGTTACGAATCTGTCAGCAGTGGCCGACAAAACTTAACCCCGCACTGACGGATTAGCGCTAGCCCGAACGTGCGCTTCATTGCGAACCGTGCATGACTGCCCTACTAGCATGCAGTTCTGCCGATTTGCGATGATCTTCAGCGCAGCAAGACGAAGTCACTAGCTTTCAACGCTTGATTAACAATGGCTGCATGTGGGCTATTCGTTAGTTCTAACGGTTATGTCAGAATGATAAGCTTTTAAAAAACTATGGCCAATCGTTCAATCGTATTCTATCGGACAGGACAGCATTATCAGTGTTGAGCGAAATAGGACCATTCATCACTTTTGAAACTTGGAACGAGCTAAGAGCAAGAGCTCTGGATGCGGCTAATTTTTTTTTGACGACGACGGATCACGAGACTTCGGGAGCACTAAGAACTAACTAAGGCGAACGAATGTTTTTATACTTCTTCATTTCCAAAGAATTGCACTCTTTAAAGACTTCAGACATGACTATCAGGAGAGAGCGCATGAGAAACAAGCTTGTCGGTCTCGCAAATGATCTACACCAAAGTTAAGAGAAAGCTATTGCCATAAAAGCTCATGCATGGCCAGTACACGAAATCATTATTCACTAAATGCAAGGAACTTACCTCATCAGATTCAAGGCCACCAGCCATCGAACCGACGACTTTCGGCTTCGCTGTAAACGACACCATAACAAGAAGACATCACTATTGGGGAGCTGGTCCATCACGCACGCCCTCGCAAACGCACACACCGACAAGTAAACACACTTCTACCAAACACACATTCACAAACACACACACAATAGTGTGCAAAATAAGGGATTGAAAAAACAACAGATCATCAAGTACAGCGCGCCTAATGCCTTCCCAAACAAGCCCGCTTCCTATTCCTAAGCCGAAAACAGCAGGTACAAACCAAATAGTGGCCAACGAAGGGCACTACAACATAAATGCAGGCAGCACTCGGTCATGAGCTAACGCATCCTAGCCCATATCATCGTTACATACGTTTTGGGGCCGGCTTGTCTGCCGGCTTATCACCGTTCAAGACATCATCCGCGTCTACTTCATTCTCGTCGATATCTAAGTCACCGGCCAGTAGATCTTTGTCGTCGCGCGCACCCAATTTCAGATCATCCCCATCCTAATCAATCAATCAATCAATCAATAATTAACGACCGAAGAAACCCACGAGCCAATACTCAAAGTAAGAGACTAACCAACACAGCACGCTACCGACAGCGAATCAGACTAAGCAGCACCGAAAGCTCGTGCATTCTTACCAAACTAGAAGCGGTCTTACGCATCTACGTGCATGCTAACGGGGCCCACACGGAATAGGGAAAACAGGCCAATGAAGGGAGAAGACGGGCAAGCTCTCATTGTTGACGAAATTCTACATAATCGTGACATTGAATGCATAATTAGCCTTTCAGCTCACGGTTAATAAACAAATACTGTTACTAAAATCGCAACCAGGAAGCAGTTCACTGACCTAATAGCATTCAAATAAGAGAGCTTCAGACAAAAATCTAAAACAAAAATAAAAACATGCTAAGCAAAAACGTGTCAACATCAAGTCTCACCTCAGGCTTTTGATGGTCTACTTTAGTCATGTCTTCGTTAACTTGCTCCAAATACGCTAAGTTTCTAAACTTTTCTACGTAGCTCTACAATGTAGGACATCAAATAAAATACTCTATACTTAAATATGATTCAGCAAGGCCACAAGATGAGAGTAGCCAAACGCGTTCTAAAACAATCGGGAAAGAAAAGGAAAATCTTCAATATCTGGAGCCCAATCATAGAGACAGTAGAACTCACAAGAAACATGGACTTGCACACCACAACATGAACACCAATATAAACGCACAACCACAGAGCACATAGCGAAAAAAAAACTACATAAAAGGCGCATAGAAACACTTGGGTACTTCTCGAATAGACCTACCGTTGCCTATGCAGCGTCATACCTGATATAAGGACTGCAGCTCTGCCTCCAACTGCTCGTACTCATCCATGAAGGCTGGGCGCACGCTCTCTAAGCTCTTCAGGCGCTGCTGATTACGCTGCAGTTCAGCTTTCCTCTTCTCGATCTTGGCGCGAAGACTGGCTTCGTCTGACGAGATATTCTCCAGCTGAGACCGGGTCTTTTCAATGTCCGACTAGAAAATGGCGACTTCAAAAAATATACGACCGAATGTATTAAAGAGGAAACACCCGAATAAGCGCGGCAATGAATTATGGCGCTAAATTTATTAATGATCGTTCCGCATCTAAACCTTAAAATGTACAGGAGTGCCTCTACGATCGAGGTAACACGAAGAAAATGCTAAGGAGGGAAAAAGCGCGAGAAGATGGTCAGCATCAAGGGCCGAATGGTCTCGCTTACTCAAGAAGGTGGGAATGCATTTGACCATGCCGTACCAGTTACGTAGCACGAAACGAGAAGACTGAGAACGACTAAAAACGCTGGCCAACTGCTGCAAACTATTGGATGATATTCATCGTAGCCTCGGACGAGAGCACAGCAATGAGAAGTTCAGCAGTGAAACAAGCGAATAGGAAGCGCGTCACGCCAGCGTGAGATCTACACTGCTACGCCACAGACAAGATCGGAAACATGTTGTAGAGAAGTGATGACTGAGGGACGTCTATTCACATGAAGAAATGTCCCACAGCCGACAGCATGTCCTATGACAAGACATTTATTGACGTGGAAAGCGATTAATCCTTGAATCCTTTAATACTTCACGAAACATTCTTGTCTACAGAACTTAACTTTTGATCACACAGATGATAAATACTGCAGAAAGCTAAAGCAAGTGCTAATAGAAGCCCCATACGCTGATATTGCCAATCAAATTTCTAATGCCTTTCTCCATCTCGTTCATATCCATGGGACGACTGACGCAGGTTGTGCGGATATCCTAAGCAGAACAAACGATACCCATGCATCTGCATTGCAACAAAAAAAGCCATCATATTAAGAAAAAAAACAGAAGAAAAGGAAGTGCGAATACGTAGCACAAGATGTTGCTTATCAAATTAGAGAAAAGGATAAACATTAAACAAGAGAACACAAAGAAGCGGTGGCAAATATAAGTAAGCATTGACGATTCACCGACATATATCAATTAAGACCATAAAAGAGGTTCATAGCAAAACAGCATATCAAAAGAGAAGGTCTTGAATAGCCGGAACTAAGGTACCAGCATAGCTAAGGCTGCTATGCGATGAAAATATTTGAAACATAGGGAATATTAGCAGCAACAATAGGTATCAAAACGAGTAAAAATAAGAACGCTTTTGAAATTAGGATCTGCTTGTTTCATTCGCAAAGGTATGCCTTTAGTCAGAATTAGACATGTGAATGATACTGGAAATGGGCATGAACAAAACAAGAGAAAATGCTGATTGGGATAGCGGTGTTGGGCAGAACTTTCAGAAAAAATGCACGGGCTTTGGCATGAAAGAAATACTAATGAGTTACCCTGAGCTCTACTTCTCTGCCCAAAAGCTCATGAAGACTAGCTCCTTTAACAGTAATCTCAGATGCCAACTGCCTGGCAATTTTGAGATCAGCAACCTACACACGGAAAAACAATATAAATGAAGTAATGATAAATTCCAAGGCGCAGCACAGCACAACATAAAATACTTGTCTGACAGGGAAAGCAAAGCAAGCACTCAACACTAATTTGGGCAGAGGGTAAAAGGCTTCTCCTGATAAGAAACAATGACTCAAATACACCATGGCACAATAATAAGATTCTTGTGAAAGAATTATGTGAATTCGAATGGGCCAAATGAGATAGCTATATCTTTTCTAGGTAAAGGATTCACTGAGACACAACAAAGCTCACAGTTAAAAAACCACCAAAATCTTAAGCAGATAAGAGAGTCCGCCATGCTACATCCAATCATCCACATATTAGGATACAGATATATCTACATTCACTGAAATCATCAATAGAATTTCATAAGAAGTCTACAAAAATTGAAATTACCTTTGATGACACTTCAATTCTGGCAGGTGTGTACTCTCCAAAAGAATCTTCCTGAAAATAAGAATGAAGTTGGTGCAAAAATCATTGCCAAATAAAGTGACTTTTCAAGCCTAGATAATTCAAGAAAAAAACGATACAAATTTGGTCCCAAATTTTAGCTAAGCCATGGAATCAACTTACCACCACAACAAAGCAAACAATGCTATGAGCATAAGAAGTTATGCATTTTAGCAAGGCACTCTCATACACATACCTCATTTAGTTTGTTCGACTTCATGGCATAGTATAGAACAGAGGTGATCTTCAACAATTCCTTGATGCACAGCCCATCAGCCGCATACAGTTTTTTTGTATTTAGTTTGATGTGGGCTTTTGCCAACTTCATGACCAAGCAAAAAGACAAATTTGTGATACATTTTTGAAAACATTTTGCCATTCAAACATCCAGCAGACATATAATCTTCATATTACTTAGAATATACTTATATGTGGAACAAACCAGCAAGATGAAAGCATGTTTATATACTATTTACCTTGTATATTGTAACTCTAGATATTTTTCAGGGCATCCCATGATAAACTAATCCTGATAAAAAATCATGAAGTTTTTACCATAAATTGAGCTACAGCCTTGATGAACAGCACTCTATCATTTTCGTGATCAACATCCATAGGAACATCTGAATTTGGATCATATCTAAAATAAACATGCATTATGTTTTCTGAGAAAAATTTCTAACAGGCACGTATATTGTAGAAAATCACAGGACCATTTTGGCAACTTTCTTGATAATGATATATTCACAACAAGAATTCTTTAATATAGCAAACTGTGATCAAGTAGACAAAATAAAGAACACTCAAATGAGAAAAAATGACATTGTCTTCAAATTGGATGAATTAGTCCAAAGAGTAAGCAAAAACATTCACAATCAAAATATCACCTTTGCACAAGCCATTGGAGAATTTCAGCAACAAGCTGGAAATTAGGCACTTTGAAATTTTCCAATGATATCAGACGAGGGTAACCCAATGCTCTCATCATTTCAGTAAAATCTGTAAGAGAAACCATGACGTTTTTTTTTCAATTCCTTCCTAAAAGCATGGAACAACATTTCATTTTTGAATGATCTAAACTGATGCACTATGTACAAGAAAAAATTAGAAAACTGTTATAGCGAGCAGATCAGTCATAGAATGAAAGCTTACTATAAGCATGCATTACTTATCTGGGAACAAAGTCGCTAGTTGTATAAAAGAAGACTTATAGTCTGCACATGTCAAGGAGGGGGTATAAGGTTAAACTGATTCTCCATAAGATGAATCAATCCTGTACAAATAACTGCCTTTAATTTTGAGTATACAAGTTTTGGCAATCATTCACAACTGTCATATAAAAAATTACATTATTAACTATTTCAAATAATTGTAGTTCCAATAAAGAACAATTACAAATAAGCACCCTAGAGGACAAATGTTGGATGCACAGAACATATGATGATCAAAGGAGCTGCTCTTATTTTGAATAATTGTCTCAACTGTTGTTCTACCTATAACTTGCTGAAAACCCCAGTTTTAACAGTCCACCAACTACTGGCACTTCAGCATCTAAGGAAACGATAAGCCAAGACTTACTTCTAGTGTCCCGGTACGACATGTTTCGGCCAAAATGGTGAAAACTTTTGATCGGAAGTCAGCAAACTTGTAACCTTGTCTGCTTTGGAGCATCCACAACACAATCATAGCATGCTAAGAGTTTTTAATCTAAAAAAAAGATAGAAAAACACGGGCCCGTGCGTTTAGGCTACCATGCTACTTGCCTCTATCAAAAACTAATGACCTGAACATTGACGAATATAAGTCTTCTTTCGTAGACCAACTTGGGCACTTTAAGCCATATTACCATCGTGTGACACTAGTCAGCAGCTACTTTATCTTCTAATATTATGACTATGAACGTTTTGATCTACTTCTAGGGTCATTTCCTAGACATTTACATTATTTTAACCCCAAACATCCCAACTAAATATGCCACTAGGCACTACAAAGAATTTGCGAGCTATTTTCGCAAAAAATGCAGCCATTATGCAGCCTGAAGCAGCCGGTCTACTGTTGACTGGTCAACTAGCTTGCATGTTAGGTTATGAATTACTTGTTTCTAATATGCTGTTGTATACTTTATTATTTGATACTCTACAAGAACCATTGTTAGTAACAAATAACTAGCGCTGGCTTCTACGGCTATCCTCAGCTGCTTAGTTATCCAAGGTAATCGAAGGTAGCTAGGCGCAACAACTTCACGAAGTTTGTACTGTATGTGGGAGTTTTCATCGCACTTACACTCAAGGTATATGCGACCAACAAGAAGCAACGATTTTATTTCATGTAAAGACTCATCCTTCAAATTTTAAGCTATTTTGCTCAGCCGCGCTATTAATAGGCCCAAAAGCTTCAGGGATTACATGCCGTCTTGTGCGAATGACAGCTTGGACCTTAAGCCAACGGACAGAACTGAAATATTCGAAATTACTAATTCACTGATTACTTCTGCAGCGACTGGGCCACATCGACTTTCCAACCAAAATACTTAAGATAGGCTCATCGTTGCTAGCGGCCCCAATTTCACTCAGTAAATCAGTCCTTCAAGCAAGGAATATTCCCCGATACATTGAAGCTTGCTAAAGTAATCCCAGTATACAAGTCTGGTTCCAAAGAGATATGCAGTAACTATCCACCTATCTCCTTGCTGTCCAACTTTAGTAAAATCATAGAAAAAGCTACTTACACGCGTCTTTCTGCATTTTTTGAAACATGTCACTTTATATACGACCTGCAATTCGGTTTCCGCAAGCAACACTCGACTGAGCACGCTTCGCTTAACCTAACTAGTTGCGTATATGACATAATGGATCGTGGAGACTTTGCTTGTGGTTTATGTCTAGATCTGCAAAAAGCCTTTGATACTGTTCGCTATAAAATTTTACTGCAGAAACTTGAAGTATACGGCGTTAGAGGCGTATGTCCATCTTGGTTCTCATCATACCTCAATGGGCGTAAGCAGAATGTCGCGGATGATACAGCTATAGTCTTTAATAACTCATCTCTTAACAAGATGAAAACATCGTTGAGTTGTGAGATCACTAAAATTGAAGACTGGCTTTGTATCAACAGACTATCTTTAAACGCTGCCAAAACAGAGATACTCTTATTCCGTCCCAAAAAAAAAGCTGTAGTGTTAACTTTAACTTAAAAATTATGACTACGAGAATATTTTCATCTAGCAAAGTGAAATACCTTGGTGTTGTCCTTGATTCACGCCTGTCATGGAGATGTCATCTCTCCGAACTAGCAAAAAAAAAACTGTCAAGAGCCAATGGCCTGCTCTTGAAAATCCGATACTTTGTTGATGCGCACACAATAAAATTATTATATAATAGCTTGTTCCACTCACATATGACCTATGGTTGTCATACCTGGGGCGTTACTTGCAACAAAAATCTTAAGAGAATATCTAATTTGC
>QQSS02101747.1:0-16721 GCA_003687565.2 Craspedacusta sowerbii
ATATATGAATGTCGTGCTTTATATTACTGGAGGTAATATCAACCGGATTTGCAACTACAGCCTTTCGTCAAATGAGGTCCCATATCAACTCATCGAGACAAGACAGGCATGGAAAATTGAATCGAGTCACACACGTTGTGCTTTGTAATCCGAGTTGGCAGGTAAAACCATAGAGTTATTATACGATTTCTAATCAGATTACCTCCATGCGTAACACTCAAATTGAGAATATCAGCAGAAGGGGGTTATGCCGCTCTCTCCGCATACTACCAATGTTTATATCGAGTTTTCGTTAAGAAGGAATTCCTTGCTTTGGTAAGCTTTTTACTTTAACGTCTAATGGTAGCTGAGTAAAAATTGCTCAAAAATACTTTTTAATTCAGATGTAGATGAATATGAACAAACGTAATTCTGCTTGGATGATAGCAGTAATGAAGTAGAGATTGCAATCCATCCATGTCAGCCATTTGTCCACACCGTTCGAAGTCTGCCTTCATACCAAGACCATTGCCATTACACGCCTACCATACCATACCAATGCCAAATGCCTTAAGAACGGTTAATACCTTTCTTGAAACATTTGGCATTGATAAAAGCAGTAAAATTTAACACTACACTACGCGTAATACGCCAGTTTGCGATCAAAAAAGTAGATGCTAATTGAATAAATAGCGTGTCAAGAAATTCATTTCCTATCCTTTGAGGGGCAAGCTTGCGCTAAGTTATGTAAATGAGATTTGAGACTTACTCTGAATTCATGAAGAATCACGCACGATGTGGCATAAGCCTAAGAATGTTCATCATTGGCCATAACGTCGTATATTCATGATAATGTCTTGAAACTAGAATTGCTTGCAATATCGATGATCTGCTTGGCAATATTACGATGAATTTTTGTAATCGTGGCATCAATAAATTTGCACTTTCTACAAGGAAACATCCGCCAATATATAATAAAAGAAAATTGTCATGGAATTTAACGCATTTTACAGGTTTGAGGGTTTTGGTATCGCCTCGAATCAAACAAAATGAAATGGAGTGGTGCACGGCTTTACTCTAAAGCTGAATCAGAAGCTGCCACAAAATTTCACATTGAGCATAATTTTCATATTCTGCCAAATTTTCATATTCAAACTGCTAGTCTTACGTACGTTTTGTCCCGGCCAAGGGACTCGTCGGAGACCTTTGGTTGGAGTCTTAACTGGTCAAACACCTGCTTGGAGTTCCATTAAGAACTCGAAACCCCTGGAGACCTTGAGTGGACCGCCTCACGAGAACATAAGCTCTCAAGTGAACAGCTTCACGAGATCATCACAGTTTTGACAGCCTGCCCCCAAATCCCTTGGGCACTGCCAGCTGCGCGGTACGCGGGAAGAATCCCTTGAAAATAATCAAATGGCTAGTCTTACGTACGTTTCATACTTTCAATCTTTCTTCAATCAATCAATTTCCATCAATTAATCAATCTTTCTTTCAATCAATCATACTTCAATCTTTTAATTTCAATTTTCATATTGTACGTTATTTTCATATGTGATCATGTTCCTAGTCCACATTACTTTCTACATAGTGTTTTGCCTGGAAAATCCTTAAATTCAAATTCGAACTTTTAATGCGTTCATCTGTCGTTTCTTTTTAACGAAAAATTAGTTTGCTGACTAGTATAAATTAAAGTCAAGAAGAGCTTGAGCATGTCTTGGAATAAATGTTCATTGAATGAAAGGCCCCGCCTTACCGATAGCTAGAAAATAAAAACATAGCAAAGATTTTTCATCCGCATTACTGTGAATGGAAAATCATCGATAAAATACGTTGCCCAGATCGGTAAACCGCAAAATCATGCACGCGCTATCAACTTTCCCACTACGGGGGTGGGGGTGCATATGGATCTAACTGACGTAATTCCCCCCCCCCCTCGACCACTTTAAAAATCCAGCGCGCATATGAAAGCAAGGCAGCGCTGGATTTAATGGATAACTGTTACGGCTTAGGGCAAACCGAAAGCTCGTTTGCCATAGCAACCATAATTGTGGCTGTAGTGTTTGGCTGTTCAAAAGCGAACGAGAAGCAAGTAGAAAAGCAGGAGAAGAAATACGCTGCGACTGACATTCGCTTTAATAAGAGATCGAAACGGAAGCAACCGTGCAAGAAAGGGAACCTACAAATGACTGTTTAATTCAACATCACGCATGCGCAAACCTTCCCTATGATTTTGAATAGAAGTTTTAGAATGTTAGTGCCATGTAGGTGTTATAGTTCAGCGCTGTTAAATTTGTATTACTTCTTCCTCAGTCCTTTCCGTGGGTATTGAGAGCTGAGGCATTTCACTCTTTCCGTTCTTCACTTCCCTTCTCCTGACATCTTATCGATGTGTGCAGAAAGCGGCTGTAATTGTCTGGTCAAAATTTTTACGGAGTAGAGTTAGGCGTATGTCAGTGCAGAGGAAACAAAGTGTACATGCTATAAAACTCCTCGTTCAGTCAGCGCTATTCCGAAGCGTTTACTGTTTCACCTTAGTCTAACGTAAAGAAGGATCAGATCATGTAGGTGAACTGACAAATTTCAACTCTCTAAGGTCCAAATGATCCATTTTCTCCAGTGCAACTGTGTCTTCTAATGCTTATCTATAATACCGCCTTTAAATTCTAGCCTTCCTACAAACATTCTAATTGTCTGTGAGTTGAAGGCTTATTTGGACGCTCCTGTTGCAAGGCACCAGAGCTGGTACATGCGCCTCCGAACAGGTTAGCGCATGTGTGGCGAAGTTAAAAGTTTCTTAAGCGAAAGGCGTCCGCGACTTTTCGATTATTGAAAATAGCGGCATTTCCGCTCAACAACAACAAAAAAAGTGACTGGACGAGACGTTCACGGTCATCAGAATTCGTCTTCGGTGAAAGGTGTTCTCTACGTCCGTAGATCCATGTCATAGACGTGAACGTGTTTGCATTGACTACGTTTTTAAGCGACTCCAAAGTCGGAATAACAAAGGCCTTTAGCGTTACGAAAGGAGCCATTCAGCGCTGGCAAGTAAAATTTACTCCAACATTTGATTGGTTCCTGCACTAAACCCTCTCTGTCTACAGGTGAC
Source organism: Craspedacusta sowerbii (assembly GCA_003687565.2). Lineage (NCBI taxonomy): Eukaryota > Metazoa > Cnidaria > Hydrozoa > Limnomedusae > Olindiidae > Craspedacusta > Craspedacusta sowerbii. The sequence continues at coordinate 3,089 of QQSS02101747.1, forward strand.
CCAAGTTAGATGCCCTCGAGAAAGTGTTGAATTTAGAAGCATGGATTCATCTCCGCTACAAACATCGAAAAGTTGGTACAGCTTTTTAGAATATGAACAACTGTTGGCGGCCAACTAGCCCAGTACCACCACGATGACCCAGCGAAGTGGCGCGATGAGGATGGGGCTAGCTTATAATCAAGTTGGAAAACTTTGCAGAGATCTTAATTTACCACAAAACTATAAGTTTTAGGCTTCCGCGTAAGCCTAGGACAGAAAAAAATCCTGCTGCGAAAGGAAAAAACAGATCGAATTCAAATAGTTCGTGTTTGCCAATTCACGTAAGAACACATCTCTGAGATAACAAAAATATTATCTTGTAAATAACAAGTTCAAACCCTGACCACTTTTAAATTAATCCACTAACAAATCTACAAGTTAGTTTAGTGATAAACAAACGCTTTGCGAGCGGTCGTAAATGAGTCGCTCGTAAAATTTTTGGCCATTTCAGATAACTCAGCCTGCCTATGGCGTTCAATAACGTGCATTAAGCTAAGGTTTAACGCCTTCGCCTTCTTAAGTTGTTCCATGGATTGCATCGTAAGGCTGGCGGCAAAATCCTTTACCTCGCTGTTGAACTCGACATGGTTTTCACTGCCCACAGCATCTATCAGATTTATTGCCGTTGCTTCTTCCGACAGAATAGGCGCAGCGGAAGATAGCAGCTCCCGAGCTTTGGCAGCGCCAACTCGCTTGGGCAAGAAGTACGTGTGGTACTCTGACCCGTACAGATGCATCAGCTTGTAGTGGGGGTTTAAGATCACTCCCTTCCTCGCAATGGAAACATCACTGGCTATGGCCATCATGACTCCACCTGCTCCTGCATTTCCCTGTAGTGCGGCTACGACTAGCTTCTTGCTTGAAAAGATGCAGTGAACAACATCGTTGATCGCATTGATATTCTCCCAAGATTCAAGGTCTGGCCTTGCCGCGTGCTCGATGAGATTTAGATGAATGCCGTTGCTGAAAAAATTGTAGCCTCCTTTTAGAACAATGACTTTAACGCGTTCATCGGTTTCCAACGCTTTTAGAACCGCTTCTAAGCGCCTGCATTGAGAAGTTCCCATCGCGCCGTTGTAAAAGTCGAAGTTTAATTCGCACACGCCACGAGAATCCACCGTTGTCCAGATATCTTGAAACGATGTTGGAAACGTGTTCAAGGGAATTTCTACAGCTGGCGAGGGAATCACTGGGACGCAGAGGTTTTCCAACCACAACTTGGCAGGAAGCTTCAGGCGGTTCATTTTGATATGCGAGATCCATATCGCTCCAGAGCCACATTTCACGAGCACAGCATTATCGCGTTGTCCGATGATCTCCCCTGGACATCCATTCAACTTTTCGTAGCCACTTCGCTCAATATGGGCTCCAAATAACCGAAGCTCAGACGACCAAATAGAACCCGTTCCCTTTTGGTGAAGCTGCGCTACAGCACCTGGGGCCGAGTCACTCATTCGAACGTGAGAAGCAACCGTTTCAGCATCCTGTTTCCAGTCAATGAGGCGATCAACCTTCTTCATATTGGGGCGAAGTCTCCCGTAAACATGCGGAAGTGCGTAGTCAAGTGGTCTTGGTTTGATCTTACGGATGAAACTTTCAACTGCGGCGATACACGCCTTTGCAGCCGCCATTGTGACTTCATTCGCGTAAAGGCTCGATTTAGTCAGAGTGTTCACGTCCTGGCGCTCGATTGGGAAGTCAAGCGTGCTCCAGATGTCTCCTGCATCCATCTGCTCGCTTGCTTGCAAGACCGTCACACCCCACCTTGTCGACCGGTCGAGCAACGCCCAGTCGAGACTCGATGCTCCTCGATCGCCTTCCACACCGGGGTGAACGATCAAACACGGGGTGCTCCGATCACGACAAATCTCATCTGGAACTCGCTTAGTCAAGAAGGGACATATAGTTATGTCGGGCTGGTTCGCGTTCCGGAGTTTAACCATGTCTTACGCCTATCTCGAAGATGCTCACTTGGTGATTTCTAAGCGACAGCTCACGAGCGACTCTCTGGCTAAGGCTGTTGTTTTTGTTGACAAAAAACGCGATGTTCAACGACTGGACTGCTTGCTCTATGTTGATGCTTACAGAGGAGTTCTGTGTCAAATATCTTCCCTGCACGTGACGCTTCGTTGATACATTTCGAAGCATTTCTTTATACAAAGACTTCTGGCAAAGGAGGCCAGCTGTTTTGTGGCTTCTTGAGAAGAACGAAATCGCTTTGGTTACCATTCTTTGAATCTGAAAAACCAAAAGAATGTGAAGCAAAGAGATGCGCGAGGAATACAAATCCACGCATTCAGTAGTCACAAGTAATAGTACTAAGTGATTCGGTGACAATTACTAGGCACTATCTAAAATTAATGGTCTAATTAATTTTCCAAATAGAGTCCAAACTTTTCAAAGATTATTGCCTTATTCTGATTTCCTTTCTATGCTTAACTTGAAGCACCACATTATAATATTGTGCATGGATTATATTATGTCATGGATTGCGCCATGATTGAATAAATAAGCTCCTCGCTGCTCCAGAGGAAGAACATGCCATCTCATTAGTTCCTGGATCATCCAGCCCAATTCCGAGATGACACGATCATGGAGAGGGTCGAGGAAGAGATGGAATTTGTTGGGAAACCAGCGGTATGATTCACGAAGCAGAAGTAGTCATGAAAGCATACCCCAGCACAACCAAAAGCATGAAGGACCTCCTCCTCAAACTTGATATGTTGCTAGGCTTTTGAAACTTGATTGTCTCACCGCATATCTAGCAAGAGGCTGACTTATTTTGCGCAGAGATCTGAATGATCTCACATTCTTGCCGTGTCATACAGGTACTATAGCTACATGTAGCAGCCTGTTTATTTACGCACAGTGCGTAAGTCAGATTACTCCTTTCTGAAAGTAATTGACGAACATAGGGTAGGCCCTTCTCTTCCGATTAGTAATGCTATGAAAAAGCCCGACCTCCCATTAGCCATTTGATTGTACTTACGTATGCATTTGTGAATGAAAAAAAATATATCTTGAATCTTTGATCTTAAATCTTGATGCGAGTGCGTGAGATGTGCTATTCCTGTGATTTTGGCGTGTAATAGCTGCAAACTTACCGTAGCTGCTAATGAACCGCTTGAGGAAAAAATTCATACATCACCGACAAGGTACTTGAAAATGACTGGTTCAGGAAAGAAACCACATGAAACTTAAGAAGGGCCTCAGAAAGTTACTCGTTCGCGTAACGAAAGGCCAGCTTTTTATTTTTAAGCGGCAAACTGTGAAGAGAATTCTCTAAAGTGGATGTTGTTGGGATGGGATCGCTTCTTGGGCCACACTGATGGCGAATGCTTCTAAGAGATCGGTTAAAGAGAACTTGCTTGCGGACAATTTTCTTCCCTTATTCTTCTTCGCGATATGTCGATAACGCAGTTCCCATAATGCCAAGTATCTGTGTAGCCTATAATTTATACGCGCTTTTTAAGAACTGCCGCAGGTTTCTGTAAGCTAAAAGTAATTATGAAGATCGCAGTAAGGAAATCTCTTCAAAATGTAAGGAATGACCATCTCTACCTTGAAAAGACGTCTGGCGTTCAAATTGTGCCACAGGCCTACGGATACTGGGGATTTTATTCCACTTCAACTGCTTCGTGGACTTTAAGTACAAGAAATGTCGGATAAGGACCATTTTACATCGCGTCTACAATTACAAGGATTGGATGATAGTCTTAAGGGAGATTTACCAGGTAGTGATATTTTTTCAGAACTACAATACGCTCAATAACTTTTTGATTCTGTTATAAAACAGATCATTTTAAGTCGTAATCTTCAAACGTTCTGCTACGTAGGATGAACTCCGTCTGTAATTATGACACACTAACATACGCCATTCGGCATCTCAGGCAGTCATTCTGCATCAGTTCTTAATAAACACAGAATATACCTGCCACTCTTTCAGCAATCTTAAGGTAACAGCTAAGGTAGGTGCGCATGGCCAAGCGGCAACTTGCAAGTAAAAAGATTTGGTAACATCTTTCCCTAAGATAGCAACAGAATTTATTGAATTTACTTTCTAATGTATTGCATTATCATCCGTTTCTTTTACTACAGATATGTTTCTTTTAGGTATAGTTACTTAATCGCTGAAGATTGCTCGATATTTGCCGAAACATTTTGGACAGAAACAAAGATGCCTTATAAAAAAACAAACAAATAATTTTTGGTTAAATCACCTAACTTTGTTTTTCATTAGCAACGCAGGAAGCATTGCGGAAATGGACGCGATCCGTTATTGTTCTAGTCTAGTAATCAAGTCAGATAAGAATCACCTTGCGATTACCCAAAACGTTACCCCCGGAAGTTTAGTGGTGTACAAGGCTTCTCCACATCAGTATTGAAGCTAGAGAGGAAAGCGTCGAGACTCTCTGAACAAAAATCCACAGCATATGAAGCCACGCAAAGCTTGGAAAATAAACTTTGGACTTTTATATGCAAACAATCACGCTTAAATCATGTTACAGAAGAGCTAAGTCTCAAACATCAACAATGTCGAGAAGGGCAAATTTTGCTTAGATCGATGGTTTAATACCAAGCGCTGGGCTGTGTGGCTTTCCTTTAGTAGAGACATAAAAATGCCAACTACAACAGTCAAATGGATGCAGAGACAAATATTACGACCACAATTACATTCATGGCGACTTTCGACCGCCAGCAATTCATTATTAGTGGTTAGTCACGTGTCCTAAACTTTTGTAGATAAACTTCAAACAAGAAGGACTCTAATTAGGTGAGCTTTTTGGGTAACAATGGGAATAAGAATTTGAGTTTCATACGTAGGAATTGGAATTCAGCGGCACGCGTTTTCGCCATCGCATCACAAGGAGGCTCCAGGGCACACGAGAAAAGGTCCATTTACTTAACGAAACTGCTTAAGATGGCTTTGGTTCGTTTGACCAAGATTGCGCTTCTGAAACCGCGAAGTTGGCGGTTCTTGGAATGCTTGTGACAAAACGAATAGACTGCTTGGACAAGTATAGAATTGGGTAGCAACGATTTGCTACTACCATATCTAAAATATTTTGCTACTTTGTTGGAAATAGGTGTATAGGGTTCAAATGCACTCACCATTTTGTAGATTATATTGTTCTTCTGATCAGCTCCCTACTGATGTTCACTAAAGCTTACCACACAGCAATCTTGTGTTTCTCTGACATCTGCATGTCACATCTGAATCACGTCCGAGAACGTAAGCGCAACTTAAATAGGCGCTGCCCTTTTAATGACCCCGCCCCCGACAAATTATGATAACCAACAAAATACCCACGTTTCTATGACGTAACCAAAGTACTGCACCGCGCATGCGCTTGTTTATACATCGGAATGCTTTAATCGTAAGCGCGCCGATTCTTACACGAGGGGGTTTCCAACAAGAACCATCATAAACTTATAGCCGCTGTCGGTACATGCGTCGATCGCAGAATCACGGCAGCAGCGCAATGGAGCTTCGTGCTGAGGAAAGTGGTGCTTGCGATTGTACTCATACGACGTTGGATAATCACGGAGACATCAAGTATTGCAAATTGCTGTACAAGCCGATCTAAGCGATTCCATCATAGGTGGTAGATTCAGGCTCGAGATTTCTTCCCACGCTACCGACAAAGTTATATAACGTAAAGTTAGGTATTAAAAATGATTGATATCCAGCAGCATTCTTAAGCAAGCCTGCCCTTTGTTAGTAAATCAGATGTCCCTAAACACACTAAGCAGCCGGAAAACATGTGCATCAGCTGGTCTGATAGCTCGATATTAGAATCTTGGATCTAAGAGTAAACAAGCTTAATCGTATTGCAAGCAAACGAACTCTGAGAATACGATGAGTAAACAATAAGGGATTAATTTACAAGGACGCCGCCGATCCAATGTCGGAATCTTCCTCAAAGAAGATGGTGAACTTTAATCAACATATTCCAATAATGTCAAATTATTCTACGCGTGGGGTCTTACTGTTTTGTGTCATCTTTACGTTTGTATTTTCGTTGGAGTCATTTGTGAGAGGCGATTACTCGAAATTAACAACAACAACAACAACAACAACAACAACAACAACAACAACCACAACAACAACAACCACAACAACAACAACAACAATAAACAGCAACAAGAATGCATACGTGAGGTGGTCTTGTGACGTTTACGCTGAGTTGCACTTACATTTGTATGGAAGGGAGAATTATTTTATTTGTGGAGAGATTGATAGACATCGATAATGTTGAGAAACAAGGATTTTGTGACCAGTACTGGTACATAAAGATCTCACGTGAGATCTTTTCACTTGGGACTGGAAGAAAATACAGAAGAAACGGTGAGGCAAACTTATGGTCAATCTTTGTTGCGAGTTGGAAGAATAGTCATAAAGTATAGCTTACACAACCGTGAGTATAGTCGAAATTACATACATATACTTGCGACAGACAGATAGAAATGGGCAATTTCGATACGCGCAGAAACAAACCTCGCAGCTATTGATGAAGAGATGCCTTTGCTTTTGCTTCAATCTACACCGCATATGGATGCAATCGGTTGGGTTGGGTATAAGATATTTTGCCTCGTGATCTTAGGCGTGACAGCATGCAGGAAGCGTTACATAACACTACCATTATGTTATGTTACGTTATGTGTGGCTGTAGAGAACCAGAGAAATGCCGACCAAGAAACGACAAAATGATTATGCTTAATTACAACGTAATCAAATTTTATTATCCGTTGCCGCAAGAGAGAGTTGCGCAGCACCCTTATTCATGCTGGCCAAACTAGCGAGCCTCCACGCGTGGGCAAGCAAGGTATGTGACAAATTTTTGTGGCTACCCTGTTTGGCGAATCTCCTAATCCTAAGAAGACAAAGTAACCAGCACAGGGCGACTTCGTCGTCCGCTGGGAAGGTCTTCAAGAAGAGTGTCTCCTGGTAACAGGGGACAGTGCGATGTCAGTTTCAAGATCGTTGGAGCATCGACCAGTCGTCCGAGCCTCCCTTTGAGGGCACGTATCGAGCTCTTTAGCTCCTTGAGAGGCTCAACCAACATCCGACGACTGGCCTCATTTGCTGTCACCGACGATCGGTGGGCTGCGCCGGAGAAATTCCTGGCTCTTCACCACCAATAACAACCCGTTTTCATTTCAGAAGGCACGGCTTCATCAGTGACTACACGTCACATGTGGCTATATAAGCCTGCTCTATTGAATCCTCGCAGTTGTGGACTTTTGGAGGGCGGGTATTGCCCCTTGCTTTTTCTGTTGCCATTCTTCCATGCTGCTTTTAACCTACGCAATGTTAAGCCGCAGCCTTCTTACGACAATGGTGAACATTTTAAACCCTTTGTGACCATATGGCAACATGATATTTCGGCATATCTACGACAAATAGACGATTGACGGACAAGATAAAAGATTGGTACCTGCGCGCATGTATGCCATATCTGAATTTTGCATACAAATAAATGTGAGAGCATTCCACTTCACCCAGTTTCTTTATTCCGAACACACAATACTGCGACAACAAGACAAGTGTGCAAACGGCGTGTAGCCCATGAGTTACAAAGGTGTGAGATTTAGTGTAAAAAAAAATGTATAGCTCCTGTGCACGCATGTATGTGTGTGTGTGTGTGTAGTGTGTATATGTATGGTTGGGTTATGTTGTGTGGTGAATGAAGGATGTGTTTCTTGGTTTGGTGTTTGGGTTGGTTTGGGTTTCTTGGTTCGTTCGCTGATGGCTTTGTTTGAACGTCACACTTCCGCAACATCGAATTAAATTGTTTCAGTGACGAATGGCCTAGCTTCAGTTGAATTTAATCCCTCCAGTCGCTTTCGCAGCAGCGATTTCATCAGCTTGAAACAATAAGCTGATCGGCCGACCACCCAACGCCAAATCAGATATGCCGCAACGAAAGGGTAACCCAGGTTTCTTGAATGCACGTGACCAACAGACTCAAATGAGCCGCCACACCCCAAACGAGCCTAATTTAAATCAGGTTTGCCTAGCCATGTCATTCCAACGAGAGCTTGGTTCCGGGCCGAAACGTAATGATCCTGCTGTAAGCGGACATCTTCATCGTCGTCATTTGGGGCAGCGCCACCGGGCATGTCCGGAATCTCACGGGCATGACGATGCGGCTACCCGATCACCACGCGGACCACTCGGCAATCATGGGCTCGATGTCCAACGCTGGATGGACTTTGTCGGGCTAGTCCAACGCGTGATCACGGACGAGCCGCATTACATAGAACCTGCGAGGGAAGCTGTTGAACGATGTTGATTTGCAATTGCTTCTATATTTTGATTTCGCATACTTTTCTCGAGAAGTATTAAGGGGGCTCTTCGACTCTTATTAGCTTTGCTAAGAAGAGCCCTCCTTCTGTGTGACATATTTTGTGTGACATATTTTGATAACTCTTCGATAAATTTTTATATGCACTTAAGAAAAGAGATTGTTGTTGTTGTTCTTGTTGTTGTTGTTGTTGTTGTTGTTGTTGTTGTTATTGTTGATAAACCCTCGAGTACAACAAATTGCTTAGCAGCTTAAGATCTAGAAGAAAATGCTCTGTCTAGGTAAGCGAATCTAGTTTGATAAGACTTTAGTCATTTTCAACTAGTTTATAGAGAGTTAATATACTGTCCTTTACAATCATGTAACTTTACTACCGCTCATTCGCGCTCATTCGGATAAATACCGTCTATATTAAATCTAAACAATTCACAAATGGCACGAGAAGATTAATCGACAGTCAACAAAACATGTCGAACTCTGCATTTTACCTCCGAAGTCAACTTTTGGAGTAACTACATCTTGCTCATCAATGCTTGAACATGATGAAAGCTAATTCCCATCAGTCATGCTCTCTTAGTCGGCAGCTCTGAGATACCCCAAGAAGCAGCTCTGAGATACCCCAAATGTTTTTTTTCCCGTCCTGTCAAGATGGAGATCTAAAATGATGTCCGAATTATGTACTATTAATGGATCTATTCCCCGTTTCTTTGAGATATCTTTAACACCATTTGTTTAATATATTTATTTACGAGTTCATTTTACGGGTTCCGGTGACATAGATTCAAGACGCATTTTTCCACGGGGAAAGATCTCCATATGATCATCGGAATAACCACTTTTCCAAGTGCAAGAATGTCAAAAATAGTTGCCTATAAATTTATTTGAACCTTGAAGTACCGTTCCATTTACATTATACGAAGAAGTGGAATGGTAATCCTCAGAAGTCCAGATTTATACCATAATATCAAAACAAAAAAGTCAGTCACACTCCAAAGCTCTTTTTTTTGTCGAAAACAAAGCCGTCAACTTCGAAAGTGTATTCTTGGAGCTTCGGCGACGTGTGGTGAAGTTGAGAAACTTTTACATTACATCATGCTTTCGGCAGGTCACCAGTGTCAGCTACTGCAAGGAACATAGCGTCGCCTGCTTCTTCCCTATAAGCTTTGGATATCTTGCTTATGAATAACCTATCTATAAGCCAACTTCCAGCTTCTCCTTAGTTTGAGAAATAACATCCTGTACAAGGTTCATCTACATATATGGCTTGTGCTGAACGTGTTCCCGACTTAGTTTGGATACATCAGGAATGATTTTAGAATACATGGTATGAAGAACCGTGAACTCGTTTCAAACTATTACAGTGTCCTTTTACTCTCACTAATTGCTATTCAGCCTACTGAGATGCTATTTTCAAACGTGGCGATTCGCCTAACAGAGTCTGCGCCTGGTGGTTACTTAGGATCTTAGTTTGATATCTTTGATCAAAGTAGTGATAAAAGCACTTTCAGTGGCCCCAGCCATAGCTACCCCACCTAGCACAAGTGTTACGGGAATGCCCATAACTGCGACCCCAGTCGCGATGACTCCTACCAGAGAAGGGTGCTAACAAAGTACGACCCTTGGTTTAGAACTAGCAGAATCCATAACCCTTCACTATATTTCTTATGCTTACTGAGAAATGCGTCTCCAAATCTTAACAATGCTTCGTAGTTATTCATTATTACTTGATCCGAAAAATGTTCTGCATCTCAGCCACTTCTCGCGTTGTAAGGGATAGTTGGATAGAGTTTATTGATCGCTGCATCTAATGCAGGTATATACGATTCCCATTTAATATAAATGGCTGAAGAAATCATTGATTTGAATCATGATGTTTAAAACATCTAGATGAGGCAAAGATGAAGCGCAGAACAGAGCTAAAGAAAAAGTAGGTTGGCAACATGCTTGCGCATTTATTTACGCGCACATCATTACTCACATGTTATCATCCTTATTTACGTCGTAATACAGAAAGACTCCCATTATAGTCATACCCAAGGCAATAAACACGAGGTCGAGTTTGCGTTGTCTTGCCGACGGTGAATAAAAATGTACTAGCTCTGCTTTTCCTGGCAAAGGAGATGACCCTTTCCCAATAATCATACAAGTCATTAATCGTTTCCACTGCTTTTTTCTCCTCGCGTATTTGTTTGTTTATGAAGTCCATCTTTGCATGCCTTGTCCTATGCCCATCTAATTGAGTACTTTTAAGTTGTTCTATAGTTTCTTCGCTTTTTTCTTCATCAATAGGCCCGTCACACAACTTAGAAAACCTTATTAAATAAAGGCACATCAAGCGTCCTTGCTATACTCACCATTTTATATTTTCAGCCCGGATCCTTTGTTTGATTAGACACATCTGTGTCATGTCACACAAGCTACCAGTTTCCCCGAATCTTCCAAGACAAAATGTTGGAATGATGGGGGTAACCTTCAGAATGGCTTTAGCTAGCGTCGAGTACTGAAGTAGCGAAGGCACTTGTTTAAAAAAGCGTGATACAAATATATTTTTAAATGTTAGTGCTGGTTTTTTCTTTTTATTCCATAACTAATTCATTTTTAATTGGAGTCTCCTTCTCTTCTTAGCCTTTGAGGTTTGTGTGGTTGCAAGCTAGGCCTGAAATAATTATACAGCAACAAATACTAGGGATTTAAAGACAAAACTATTTCGTTCGTTACTGTGAATCTCAGACGGTTTTGCATGTTTTTTTCTGTGATTATACTCCATCAGCCTCTTTCCAGCTTTCCAGTTTCTTCAGATCTTTTACATCAAATGTATAATTTTTTCGTGCTCATTTTCACTAGCAGCAATATTTTGAATATAATTTATACTAGTGATCATACGTACAGGAATAGTAGAAAAAGTGAGTCAAACTGCGACCTATATTTACGATTTCTTCTACTTCCATTTTTTTTTTTAAAGAGCGAAAGCCCGATGTGTTTTCCTATAGGCCCCCAAAGACGTCGAAGTGAGACAAAGCAAACCAAATGGATTTACTACACACGCGGTATTCTCGTTACAAGAACACTAAAAGTCTCTTACAGAACTCTTACAAAACAAAATGCAAGACTTCAATGAGTACTACAAGGCTCATGGAACACATTTACAGGACTGTTACAAGACTCTTACAAGACTCTTACGAGACTCGTACAAGATTCTTACAAAACTTTTACAATACTGTTAAGAAGCTCTTACAACATATTTACTAGAGTGTTGCATCCAATTCTCACAACTCTTATACGACTATTGCAAAAAGCATATAAACGAAGGTGGGTTTTCTGTTCACAGAATCAGACGCTTGGACTTGTTTTTAATTCCTGCTTTTATTTTTCTAAAATAAAACCTATACCAATCACATCATTCTATTCATGCATGGTCGCCAAGTCATACCTACTTTATAGATACCATGCGAAAAGCATTTTTCTTTTTTGACGTTATTGACGTAGATGCGCTTTGGAATACATGTATTGTTCTGCTTCAGTAAACATAAGCTGTGTGGTCTGTGATACCTTGATTTAGTCAAGTCCACAGCGTATTTCTATTCTTTTCAAGTGATTCATTGGCAATGATATCATCAATAAGAAAAAAAAATTCCCGCAAAAGGCCTTACGTAGACTATCTATCTGTTCCTGAAGCTATTGACGGTGCTTAAGTTTTATGACAAACTAGATTTTTCCAAAGCCATGCTCGAAGTATTTTATAGCTGTCGTTGTACTTTAGTGTTACACTAAATGATGCTAGCGATTATATAATCGAAAGAGTTCTTGAAAGCACTTACGAGAAGTTGCATATCGTGTTCTGTTTTTCTACAGCCAGTTTGACCAACAAATAATGCTGTAAGGGCTTCTCTAAAATATTCCATCCTTTATAATATAGCGCAGAAACGAATTCACTGTTTGAATGTTCATTTGAGTATCCATAATCAGGTAGACATAACAGTTTAAGAATCCAGGCTTTTATTCTTTCGTTTCTATCAGTAGGGTCACGTATACCGTCTGATGAATTTTCTATACTTCTACCTGTTCTATATACATTGGTTTCATCGATGGTCCGAAAATGTACCCATGGACCATAACTTTTGTTGAATAGTCACTTGTGTTGACTGCGGATAAGTGGAAACGCTATTCGATCTAACTGGCATTAACCTATTTGGGATCATGTCCTGCTGGGCACTTAACGTATTTCTTCGTACTGCTTTTGTTTATGCATTCCTTTTGAAAACTGCTGGCTGGGCTTGCCCTCAATAATCATTGATACCTTCTGTATGTTATGATTATAGAATCTAGATGATTCTCGATTCTAATCACTTTCATTCCTGAAAAGAGGGAGTAATCCTCTTAGAGAACGTGCTGGTGCATTGAAATTCTAATTGACGCTCTTGTTCACACTAACTTTACGATGTCTGAAAACACTACTAGGTCCGGATTTTTTGGCTAGCATTCTATTCGCGGTCGTATCGTACTCCAGTGATAAAGAAAGTGTCAGACTAAGTGCACACGATTTCTTAATTATTCTTATCAGATCTTGGGCGAGGCTTGGGACCTCTTTGCTAGAAGCTGAGAAGCGACACACTGAATTCACGCACTATTGAACTAACTGACCATGAAGAATCTAATTTCAATGCGACTCTGTGTATCAAGCCGATGTTGTTTTTTTTTTAATGTATATTTAAAAATGGAATAGGCATAACTAATTCCATGCGTTCCTTTGGGTCACCTAGGCGGCATGAAAGGATTTAGAAAAAAGTGATCGTCACTCCTAATCCAGGTACTGTAGATTAGAAGCAGTTACTTCTAGTGCGGTATCCTAGTCTTGGACAAGATGATGTCACCTTCCTGGCAAGGTGTATTTGTCATTTGATATTGAGCTGAATTCAAAAGTGAGTACGAAAAGTACTTTAGTTGATAATATTGATAGGGCTCTTATCAAGCGATTAGAAGTAACGTTCCAAGGCAAAGACATTATTTGCTTGGAAGATTTACGTCATATTTTCAAGCATTGTCCTGTAAGCCACAACCTGTAGCATATATCAGAGGGTAACAAGCACTTTCATGGGGTTTTGTAGATCCAGATTAGTTGCTCATATTTCGTGATAAGTAACAAGAGCACTACTAAACGTCAGTCAGCAACGTCACAGTAATTGTAGGTCACAAACCTAGTCACACATTTAGTAGTAGTAGTAGTAAATTTCTTTATACTCGGTAGTAACAAAAAGTAACAAAATGAAATGCACAAATTTAGCTCG
>QQSS02101858.1:0-16721 GCA_003687565.2 Craspedacusta sowerbii
CTGAGCTCCTTCACAAGGAGCTCACCATCGAGGAAAATACAATCAACATCACCAAAGGTTCGTATGATTGTTTATATAATTGTGTGCGGCAATTAACTCCAGCTCGGCCAGCTCTGCCGAGCTTCGAATTTAATGTAATTGCATTCGACGCGGCAGAAGCGCGACGTTTGAATTTATCATAAATGCGTGAAAACAACGTGACGCTGGACATTCGAACTCTCATTGTACTTGTAATGCTACATGCAATCGAATTAGTTGTTTTCAGAATATGTCAAAGCGTAGCTGGTTAGTCTCTTGCTCTAGCAACAATCTGGAGAATCCAGAAAACAGTTTTTCATAATACTGAACGACAATGAGGCGACAAAGTTGTGGCTTACTGCAATCAATCGCAAGAAAACCAAAGCATCTAATGCTTGAAAGGCACGAACCATGTTATGGTTACCAAAACCAAATGCGCTTACTTTTGTTCTGATCACTTTATTTCTGGTAAGAGAATTCTTGTATTTTCCCGGAATTGGGATTCTTGTCGTTTTTTATTCGAGCTGCTACTTACACTACTCTAATATACACACTACTCTGAGCTGTTTTGTAAGCGACATGGGTATGACAGATAAGTACCGCGGCATTATGAATTGATCATCTGCATAAGTCAACCTGCATAGTAGGATACCTCAACATGTGTCTTGTTTTTTTTAATTGCCAAAGTGCCTTTGCTCATTGGATTTTTGTTTTGTTAAAACTGGATGACTTACCTGGAATTTATTTGATGCTATTTTGTGTGGTTCACTGAATGAATCCTGAAATATAAGTGCACCCTAAATTCAATCCATTTAAATAGAGCTTATACCTTGATCTTCACGCCTGCTTCACAACTCTGCGCAGGTGTCGCTCCAAATGGGAGTGTCTGCTATTAAGTTGAAGCTGCTTTAGCTCGCTTTTGAAGATGTGGCTCTTGCGATGCGACTCTTGCGATGTGTGCTCTGCTTGTTTTTGTTTTTCGGTTTTTAGTATTCTTTTTCATTTAGTCTGAAGATGGTCCAAGAAAGGACCGAAACGTCACAACAATTATTAACCTTATTCTTCCCCTTGAAGATTTACCCATCGAGGGTCCGTATTTCTTCTCTAAAGCTTATATCTGGACATTTACTTAATTCATATTTATGAAGTACCACAGCATTTTACATCCATCATTGTCTATACTTGAGGTTCGTCTGAAAGTTGTTGAAGCAGTTTTAAGTTGCTACATCTGAATCTATTCCAATTTTTAATATAAAGGAGCCCTGCTGCTCCAAGAATATAATTTATTAAGACAATAAACAAGAATATTATTTATTAAGACAATAAACAGACAGATACTGACATTGAAGTTGAACCTAAAAAGGGCTATGCTGTGCGAAGAAAGTCATGTCTCCCGAAAGTGGCAGACCAAGAATTACAGTGCGCTGGGCTTCTCATTGACACTGAAAAATGTCTGAACCTGACTGGCTTAATGCTAAAAGTTTTTGCGTTCCATCTGACTATGTCACCGAATGCAGCTTTTCAAAAGAAAGGAATACCTAGCAAGTAGACTTACAAAGTTCAGATTCTGGTCACTGTTGCTAGGCTGAAGCTCTATGAAACTCAATTTTTATTCTTTAAGCTATGCTTCAGGAGTAGGACCAGCACAGTATTTCAGTATATTTGAAAATGGAGCTGTGATGGGCTAGACTGCATGACTTCTATCCAGTCTACCTGGGAGTCACGCTAGATCGCACCTTGTCATTCAAAGCGCACCTATCCAAAGCTGCAATGAAGCTTAAGACCCAGATCAGTGTGCTCTGCGAGCTCACAGGCACCACTTGGGGCGCTACAGCTAGCACCCTTCGAACATCAGCCCAAGCTTTAGTATACTCAGCAGCGGAATATTGCTGCCCCGTGTGGGCCCGATCGAGCAACACTCGCATGGTCGACTCGCAGCTGAACACAACGATGCGCCTGATCACGGGGTGTCTTCATTCTGCTCCAGTCCCTTGGTTACCTGTTCTAGCTAACATCGCCCCGCCGACACTCCGTCGACAAGCAGCGACTGCTGAAATGCTGTCAAAATACCTGGCGAACACACGCTGGCCAGTGCACGATGATGTGAACCATCCACCGGCCAGGCTCTCGTCCCGGCCAGCCTCTCGTCACGATATGGTCGTGCGACACCAACGACCTCACCAACCAGCTCTGGAAGGATGAATGGGCGAAAGCCATTGTGGTCAACCATGGGCTAGTGTCAGACCCTACCATCCGCCAACCTGGTGTTGATCTGTCACGACAACCCTGGTCTCTCCTCAACCGGTTCCGGACAGGCCAAGGCACCTGCCGAGCCAGCATGAATCGTTGGGGCATGGCAACATCGGACATGTGCCAGTGCGGACAGCGGCAGACCATGACGCACATCGTTGACGATTGCGAGCTGACAAAGGGGCTACAAGCCCTCCACCAAGCCGAAGGCACTGCTGTTGAATGGCTGAACGTTATGGCCACTACAGCATTCGCGAAATGAAATGAATTTGAAAGTGGTATTTTCCGTTTCATTATGATTCTACTACTTACAAGATTTTACTCCAAGATATCGATATTTCTTGCTAATAAAGTTATTCATTAGAGCTATAAATCAATTTCTCGCCATTTCATCGACGGCTGAAATGCTTGAAAGCGGAACTTCATGATATGCAAGTAAGCCATTGAAGCAAATCTCGAACGAAGCACGATTCTGTTTAATGTCTGAGAGCATGGTCTCGGGTTATTCTTGCGTCGTGAACGAGTGCAGGTTGCTACATAGATAGTTAGATTGGTTTTAATTTTACTACCATTTTATAACTTGAGCGCATTTCCAGTGCAGGAACTACTGGCAATGAAATGGGTGTGCTGCAAGTGAAGTCACATTGCAACTTATTTTTTTTTTTAAATGAAGCAATTGTGACCGATCGTCTAAGACCTATCGATATATGCTATACAGAATGAGTCCTATTTTAAATGACTGACAAAAAGACAGATATAGAGGTACAGGCTGTCATGAAAGTTGACTAGATCAACAGACAAGAGAGACAGACAGAGACGCAAACGAGACGAAATAAAAACAATCAAACAGGAAGAAAGCCAATACAGACAGATATATCTCATCTAAGACATGAAGTATTGCCGGTCGGCCACTCATTTAGATCGCAAACTACTTGACATGCGACCCATCGTGCAGGATGCACGTGTCTCAGCAGAAATACAGCTTCAGCAAACTGGTTGAAGCGGTTTAGCGGGTTCATAAACATCAATCATAAGTTCATATTAGCGCGAAGGGTGGTCCTACAAAACTGCACTAAAAAAAACTCGTGCTGCGCCCCCCACGTGTTGAAAGTATGTAGTTCGCTACAAAACCGCACTTTCAGAACTGCGATCGCAGCGTGCGTAATTACTGCAAGCCTTTCTTTGAGAATTGTAAGAATTCCTTTGCAGGCCTTCCGACATCAGTGTAGGCCACGAAGATAAAGACACGGTTGTTGAAGAAGACTCGGGATCGCAATAGCGCAAGTCATCAGGTTTAGTTTTTATATTGGTCTTATTATTTTATGGGGGAACGAGGTCAATGTCTAAGTCTGTCAAGGCTTCAAAGAATATTTCTTACTTAATCAGGTAGGTAATGCGCCGCACTCGCTTAGAAATCCTTTACTTGGGATCGAGTCTTCGGTCGCATGGCAGAATAAAGGCTTGTTTGCTTGAGCTACTTTCTCTTTAGAAAGGAAGAAGTTCTATTTGCTCAAACTTTGCAATTTCGAAATCTAAACCAATTGCCTCACACCCATTTACGTATTAGGAGAATATCAAGCAAATAGGACTTACCTAAGGCAGCCTACCGCACATTTAAACTCCAGACGACCATTCTTAAATATCGGTAAGTGATGTCTTTCAAAATGAAATAAATTCGCCGAAGCTCATGATGGAGAATTTCCGCGGATTGATGACCTACCATTTGCAAGAACGAGTGGAATGCGACTTCATGCAAGTTGGACTCTTCTCAAACGTGGTTGCTTGCCTTGAAAAATAAGCGGAGAATACAACTGGAGGCCGAGGACGATGACGCGCACACAAAATGTTTATTTTTCTCAATCAGAAGTTTAAGCAAACTCGTCAAAAGATATAATTTAAAGAATGCGCAAAACGATAAAATCAGTCCACCCCGTTAATTAAAAAGGAAAAAAAAAAAAGCATGTACAAGATTTTTCCTTAAAAAAAATCAAAAACGAGTTCCCCTGCATCAGTTCAGTAGGCCTCATTAGTCGACACCCGAATAAACGACAAGCAATGCCAGAAGGCTGCGAAATCTAATTTAACCAGCCTCAATTTCTAAGAATC
Source organism: Craspedacusta sowerbii (assembly GCA_003687565.2). Taxonomy (NCBI): domain Eukaryota; kingdom Metazoa; phylum Cnidaria; class Hydrozoa; order Limnomedusae; family Olindiidae; genus Craspedacusta; species Craspedacusta sowerbii. The sequence continues at coordinate 4,375 of QQSS02101858.1, forward strand.
TTTCTGAGTTTTGAGCATAACAGTAACCTCAAAAAGGATAACATGTTTCCCTTCGCCAAAACTGACGCTTGGAAGGTATTGGCACCTGCGCTTCAATACCTTGCACAACGACACAGGGCATCCCTGCCTGTAGCAGATAAATCAGTGCGCAAATGATGCTCGGGGAGATAGAAATGTCGAAGATGCACACTCGCCAGTAAACCAGAACTGCTGTTGCAACAATAGTTGCAGACGGTATGCTAAAGAGCCGATAGTAAGTTCTTATTCACTACCATTTTATTTCTGTTTTAGTACTTTGAACTTAACTGTCCCTGAGCATAAGGACTTGTAACCTATCAGTCTACATTCAAAGTCCTGTTTGCTGGATCTGGAGTTATAACTATGCCGCAAAATAATTAAGCCGAAGAAGCTGCCCGCCAACCGTTTCTCTTAACTTGCGTTTCGACGAATAATAACTCTCATGCTTGTCTGATGCCCCATCGCCACATTTAAAAGCACCTGGTGTTGTTAAAGAGAACGTCCATGTGTCGTCTGCCTTGCATTTGGTTGATTGAGAGATACGAGTACCATGTAAAGTGCTTTCCTTTCCCATGAATACAATCCTTGCCTTGGTGCTGGTTGCAAATTCAAACCTTGGCAACGTAGTGTTGCACCGAAGATGAAACTGAATCTGGAATGTCCCACTGCGCAATAGTATCGATCAAGCCTCGTGAGATACGAAAGGTCAAATTCACATATAATTGAAATGCTTGCGTGTTTCCATCAAAATACATCCGATACTTCTTAAACAAAACATAAAACTCTTTCTATTGGATTTTCATCCTTGCCGTATCTTGGCATCCATAAATAAAATAATTAGAGTAAATGCTATCCATAAACGCTGCAATTTCTTTAAGTGCAAAAATATGAAACAGTCTATCGCATAACAACAGCTAATATTCTCCGAGTACATCAATAATTTAGGTTTTCGCATGTTTAAATATTTTGTGCATATGAATTTTTTCCCCATATATTTGCTCATTGATATTGAGTTAGGTCATGCATTTTTTATCGCTATCCTCCATCTTTCGTTAAAAACTTTACAATGGGGGTCAATCACAGGAGTTATTTAGAAGAAAATGCCCACAAAGTGTGTTGATTGCTTGAAATGCGAACCCAAATGCAACCCCCTCTTATAGGATTGGAATCAAGATACAGGCAGACATTGAAGAGTTATTTGCAGAGGACATGTTTTCCGTCGTTATAAAATAATTATTGCTTGATAAAAGAATGGGAAAGTAAATAAATTCTTAACGACACAAAGCAAAAACAAAGCCATGAAAGATATTACTGGTCATAGGACACAAAACTTGCTCATAGATAGAGCATGCAAACGATATCAATAACCAGGTTAGCAGCATTCGGCAGAATTTTGGAAAACGCGTCATAACTGAAACTGGTAACTACTCACCATTTAAATTCATTGTAAATGAACGAAGACATGGCAAACAGGATTTGAACTCGCATCAAACAGATTGGGCATCTTAAGAAGAATTTCGTAAGAAGATGCTATCTATGGATTGAGACATTTCCTGAAGGGAATAGCATCTAATGTCCCAATTGCTCCCTTTCTTTTTCTTCAGGTGATTCAATCGCCATCTCCAGTGGGCGCAGGGTTGCAATGTTGGTCAAGGATTGGCAGCTGTCTCACTTAACTGTGCATTCTGATTCGTGCATCAGCATGCCAGTTTCCCTATCTCATCATTAATAGCTAATCGTACTGAGCGAGTTGCCCCAATGGCGGATGCAAAAATCCGATTCCAGTCCAACGGAACTCCGACCAAATGTTACTGCTGAGTTAAACAAAAGCAACGAGAAGAGCAGGAATAAATGCCGGCGCACGAGTTTTCCTTTCTAAACCTCTTTGCAGAGTGCAGCACTGTTTTGAGGAAGATTTTCATACATCAAATATAATTATCCTATCTGCCTCGTTGGAGCACCAAATAAGCATTTATATTGTCTATGTGTCGTCATTCTGTCTCCTTCTCCTCTGCGGGTATCGCTTCATCTCTGTTTGAATGCGATTTACCAGCACTGCATCATGTCCCACACCAGGAGACCAGGAAAGGTCCGATGTCTTCTTATCATAGTGCATTTGCTAAGGAAATTAAGCTTTCTACGCACATCGGCTAGGTATTCAAGTCCACTAGTACTATGCATGAGGGCTTCTCGTGTGTTTATTTTGTCAAGGAGCAAATTTATCTCATAGCAACTACCAGAATGCTTGAACGTGAAAGATGCGCAAGACTTTCGGCAGTCCACCAAAGAGCTTGCCTCTTTTTGCTTATCCATACCTTTTAGATTGCTTGAGATCTTTCATCGGAACGCATTGATAGTATCGAAGTATCAGTTAACATCTAATATACGCACATACTTTTGGTAGACTATATATCAAAATATACAATCGGCTTGATGTCGGCAGCTCGTCCTGACATGTTTGCAACTTTTCTTAACTCCTTGGAGAGCACCTTAAATGCTTACCTTGATTGTTGCACTAACGGGTTTACATTTTTCTATTTTCAGCGAATATGCATGTCTTGACGAACGCGCTAGAGATGGTTGAGTATCAAGACGGAGGCAATGTCACTTCTGATGCCACCGAAGTGGAGCCTGTTGTGAACTATTCGATCCCCTTTTGGATTTTCTTGTTCACCCAAACTTTCATCACGATCACAGCGAATTCGATGCTGTGCTGGTTGTTCATTAAGCACCGATCTTTGCGATCAACGCAAAACTACTTCGTATTCAGTCTATCCGTAGCCGACCTTCTGGTCGGACTGACCGTTCCACCATGTGAGTACTGTACAGTAAACACTACCAGTACATGTGAGCTTATGTGCGGTAGTGCAGTGAGCTTCAATATGTGCGCATCCACAGTCAATCTCGTACTCATAGCCACTGATCGATACTGCTCTATCAACTATCCGTTCCGTTATCACGAGTGGATGCGCCAGAGGTATGTTTACATGGCCATCGGCTCAGGGTGGCTATTCACATTTTTGCTAATCGCAACCCCATTGACGTGGATTCTAAGCGACAACATTTCTGCGGGAAAGCAAGAGCAAATAGGGCTCATCTACTCTAGCATCATGTTTTCGGCTGTGTTCTTAGTCGGACTGTTGCTCGGTGTCTGCTATTACGTCATTGTTACTGCAGCTCACGAGAAGCTGAGAGTGAACAAGGAGCAGCCGTCCAATCCGGCTGGCATCAAAGTGTGTGTTATCGTTGCCATCTCGTTTTTCCTCTGCTGGATACCACAATGTGTTGTCGAAATAGCACTACAGTTAAAAGTTAACGTGCCTCGGATGGTTTCTAACTGTGCATACTTTGTGATGCTGACGAATCCATGTTTGGACCCGGTGTTGTATGCGTATTATCGACGTGATTTTCGACGTGAACTACGTAAATGGCTTCAAAGACGATCAAATAGCCTGGCGCGTCTTCAGAACTGTCTTCGCGATGTAAGCGGTTTGAACATAACAAACAATAATGGTGAGATGCACCATGTCGCTTGTAAGGATCCCTGTAGGAATGTGCATCAGGAAGCAACACTTCACGCTACTTCAATAGCAGACACTCAGATAGAACACATAAATTCGCATAAAATAGCGACGTTGTAAGTAGCATCAGCTGGGTTCATCGATGAAAGAGGAAGCTTTTCTTTTCATGGGCGTGTGACAGATGAGAGTCTCTACGAACCTGCATATACTGGCACTTAAATATTATTAGTCGCTTTTAATGTCTATCAGCTTGTTGGTCAGGCAGTCAGTCACTTATTCATTCATTCATTCACCTGGTATTCTGCACACTTGCTGAGCAGAAAGGACAGTACATGAACTCGTATAATAAATGCAAGAATTGCTAAGCAGTTCATCGAGCAATAACAAGAAGAATATATAGCTTTAAAATATCCAACAAACATCTTCTATATGGGAAGGAGACTTCTTCTTGGCATAGCTAATCAAGTCGAAGACCCCTCCATGCTACTTCACCAAAGAGACATTTTTTTCGTTACGCTAGACTACCTGCTAAAGCGAAATATAGTAAGAAACGCTGTGAAAATTAGTATTGTCTTGACGAGGTAAAATAAGTATTAACGAGGATGATACGGTATAATTAATACTGTTACATATTCTCTGTCGCTACTTGTTACCAATATAGAATTTGTGAATTTTCTTGTATCTTGTCTCTAGTGTTTTCTCTACCCTACCGTGCTTTTCATAGTAAAGCTTTACGTTAGCGACCATTTAGTTTAGTTTAGTTCTTTAGTTTAGTTTTTGCGACATGGAAAGGTCAACTATTACAACCAAATATTTCTCTAGGCCTGGTGAAGCCTTCTTTCCACCTGCGAGGGAAATAACGAGCAAAAGCCGTATCTTGCTATTGGTTTGTTTAAATAATGCTAGGCCTGCCTTCTGAGTATTTAATGAAAGCCGGGGCTAATCGGATTGAGGATGCCACCTAGTTCCAGTCAGTGAAGTAAGTAATAATAATGTAGTAAGAAAAACTAGTAATAATAAAACAAGTACTAAAATATTTAAATAACTTTACTAAAACAAGCGCATGCGGAAAGAAGTGCAGCATTTCGATTAATTGTTTTAAAAACCAACAAATAAAAGTCTTTAAGAAGCAAGCACCTTCGAACGTAAAAGCTGTAGTCTAGAGATGAGACACTCACGCAATATCATCGCTCGCACTTAACTATACAAACACAAAGGATAAGTTTGCACGGCATAAGAGTCATGAAAGAGGCGAACATAATATTTCTTAGGAATGAAGTTGACGTATCCATTTCTGCATTGTAATCTACTCGTCAGAGGGTATGGATGAATAGTCAATATTGTGAACATCAACTCCAACAAAAAGAATCCTAAGTACCATGCCTTTATAAATCTGACTAGTATACAATTAAACTCCTTCAAGATGCTAATACATTTCCCTAGCAAATATTACATGTAAGATATATGACAAGCAAATATAGAGAAAGCCACTCTAAACTGGGAAATATTGTGGAAAAAGTAGCGTGAAAAAGTTACAAAACAACCACCACAATAACGATCAAAATCGATATTAGGTATATAAAGGTATAAGCAAACACTTAACTTCTCTCCCAAAGGTTGCTTTAGGATTTGACATTTTAACATTGATGTTACACAAATAACTGAACAAGCTTGCACCTTGAAGTTTAACATTACGGGTACCGTAACGTTCTGTCCTTCTCGATGGCAACGAAAATCGTGGTAAGTCACTTTTTCGAGTGTTTACTATAGTGGCGTAAAAACTGAACAATTTGTCAAGACACCTTGGTAGCTGGTTATTGAAACAATCATGCATAACAAAGCACAAGTTAAGCTTAATGGCATCTTCGAGTTTCAGAATTCTTAACTGCGAGAATAATTGAGACGTAGAGGCATCATAGTTAGAGAGCGTAATTATCCTCAGAGCTTGCTGTTGTGACTTAAATATTCTGTTTGCATTACTCTTTCTAGATAGGATCCACGTAAGGCATCCGTATGACATGTGAAAATGAAATCGACTAGAGTGACTTAATGGTCTGCGTATCCACGTAGTATCGCAGTTTAGCTAAAAGACCGTTTGCTCTCGCAAGTTTGTTTTTGAAAGCTTATACATTTGACTGGTCCATGCCAGTCTAGAACCAAGCACAATTCCCAAATATTTAGTCTGATCAGATAAGATATTCGTTTATTTTTCACCGTCACTTTTAGTTTAATCTGACATCTTTTATTCTTAGGACGAAAAAGAAGGACATCCAATTTGGCAGAATTTAGCGACAGTCTGTTCGCACAGAGCCAATCATAGAATGTTGAGATCTCGCAAGACAGTATTGCATTCATTTGTTTCGTAGAAGCATTTCTAAAAATAATAAATGTATAGTCAGCAAAGTGTTGAACACGGCTTGACGTTAAGCTGCAGCGAAAATCATTAACGTAGATTAAGAATAGTAAGGGACCCAAAACTGAATCCTTGGGGAACACCAAAGTCCCTGACTTGGATATCGGAGTTAGCGCTTTCAACTTAGGAGATTCCACGTACTCCATAGATTTCAAGTTTATTTAATAGAATGTCTTGGTTCACCCTATCGAATGCGTTTTTGCAAATCTTTGAACGAACCACAAGCGTATTCACCTGCTTCTAATATATCATTAATATTAGTTACTAAGTTAACTAGCGGATGGCTAGTTGAATGGTGCTTTCGGAAACCATAATGCTGGTCGTATAGTAGGTGAAACCTTTCGAGACAGTGGTTCAGACGCGTACGCATCGTTTTCCCAATAACTTTACTTATATTTGATTATAGTGAGATAGACCGATAGTTGCTGCATATCTTTGCGGGTCCTGATTTGTAAGCTGCCGTGACTTTGGCCAGTTTTAGTATGTCAGGAAAGATCCCTTGCTTAAAGGTTTCGTTGATGATAAACGGCTAAGAAGATAATGATCACAAGGTTGGCAAGCTTTCTTCAACAACCACATCAAAAATCAGGAATAGATAAACACGTTCAAGGAGGCTGCAAAGACTTTTATTCCAGTATCACACAATGAGATCGTTTCATCCAACTGCATTCTTATTTCCTATATCGATGCAGTAATGCTGGCGTTTGACTTTTTGACATGAAATTATTTCTTATTTTTTTCGCTTACATGTATTAGCCTAGTGTCTTCCATGCTTCAGATACTGTTTATCTGGTTATCATCAGTTTGCATTTATGTGTATTGTGCATAACTGCTTTCCTTGGGTCAGGGGTTATGTGCCTCATCCTGATTGGTTTAAATAGACAAGACTCGTAATTGAGAATCCAGTGAAATACCTTGGTAATTAGCCGGATTCGATAAAAACATTCGCATGTTGTTAACTTTGTCGCACTTTTTGCTTTCAGGTTGGAATAAATGATTTCCGTGATGTCCGTGTTTAGGAATAAGCAGTTCGCTCACATCCGGTCAATATGCTGGAGATTTCGAGCGATATGATTGACTCGTTTTTTAAGGGCCTATTGTGGACTGATATAACTGTTTCATCTGCATAGTGCTGCGCAAGTCTTGTAGTTAGATATCGTCGATAGTGATTGCGAGTAACAAGTAGAAGAGGGCCTTGAGGAACTCCGACATCCATTGTACTGGCTAGCATCATCTTCTCAATACATTTGTTCACATCGGATAATAAACAGATCGGTCAAAAAATGCTGCAAATTTCAGAAAGGCCAGACTTAAACTTAGTGTCATTTTCGCTAATTTCAGGAGTTCGGGAAATATACTTTGTTTGAAAGTTCCATTCATTATACATTAAATCGGTTCAGAGAGTAGGGGAGACCGTATGTCCGCACGTCCTTTGCCAAGGTATGCTAGCCTTTAGCCAGATTCTCATAAAATAAAGGAATGAATAACATCTTGTGCCCAGCTGATGTTGGTGTAGCGTTATGTGAACAGTAAGAGAAAAGTGTGAAAAGCCGCAAGGCATAGTCCGTCTCTTGCACGAGCTGCGTTCTTCTTCAGACCACAGGCTAACATAAAACTTTATGGGCCTGATACAAATAGGAGTATGAATATTAGCACTGCATAGATGTAGAATTCCAGATGACGTGGGACCTAGATAGAGAGGCGTACCTCTTTGAGTCAAGCCATTCAGCGCGGAAGACCGGATTGATATAATACGAACGTTGTGCAGGTCATGAGCCGGATAAAGGGGCAAGGGGAATTAAAGTAGAATCAAAACAGATGCTAATTTTACTTGTATACTCTACCTACCCACATTTGATGTGTGTTTATGGAACCACTGCATTATTCCTGAACTTATTTCGCGTCTCAGAAGCGTGACATTTAACGTATCATAAGTTTCCGTACTCTTCTGTGAGTTGATCAAGACATCCGTGAGCCAGAGTAAAAGATCTCATGGGCTGGATCTGGCTCGCAGGCCGTAGCTTGGAGACCCCTGCTATAATCCATGGAGCAGATGAATTTTACCCACTCTAATCGAACGAGCTGGTCTGGTTTACGAAGAATTGGTGCCACGAAGTCATCTCAACACTCAACCAAACCGCCCGTTTTAACTAAGATAGTTGCAGAATCTCAGGCTTTAGTTGCAAAAGCACCATTTGATAAAAAATTTGCGAGGCAGACACGCGACAGCTGGCGTCAAGTCTGGCGTCGTAGAATAAACATCGTCGAGCCAAACTCCATCACTAAGACGGTGATCTAGGTTGCCTTGAATAATATGACGACAGGAACTGCACCAGGGTATGACAACTTTCATCCGGAGTTCTTCACACATCTGGCTCCAAGCGGGATATCCTGGTTTGCCTCCCTGCCGGCTCATGCGCATGCTGCAAGAACACCGGATACCGATTTGGAGACGTGCAAACGTAATTACACTGTATTAGCTTGGAATAGGCCCTCATCTTGCCGCCCAACTCTCACGCCACCTCGCTACTCAGTGGGTGCTATAAGCTGCTTGAGCGCGTTATTCTCCAAAGAATCAACTCTTTTTATAAAAGACCAGACAGGTTTCCGTGAGGAAAAGACAAAAGCGTCCAAGTCACCGCTCTGAAGATCTTCATTTAAGACAATTTTCAGAAGAATCCAAAGACTGGTACTGACTTCCTGGACCTAACTGCTGCCTATAAAGCAGTTTGGCATATGATTTTACATGACAAGCTTGACTGGTGTCTCACTCCTTGGTTCGTCCAAGCTGTTGAAGTCCTGCTCAGAAATCAAAGTTTCAGCTTTTACATGGGAGACAAGTCTTACTCTTAACGGACACATAAGAACGGTATAACGCAGGCGTCAGTCCTTGCGCCTACCCTTTTCAACTCGCTTATCAATGACCTCCCCATGGCTCTGTGTTGCAATCTTGTATATGCAAGCTTTTTGCGCAACGCAAGCAGCTTCAAACTTGAGAGCACCCTTGTCCAAAACTGCAAGGATTACAGATTTGCTCTCCAAGCTCCCTGGTAACTCCTGGGCTTTTAGAGCTAGCACTCTTTGAACATCAGCCTTAGATCTAGTCTGGTTGAGTGGTGAAGAGCAAGGAGTTTCCCTGGCTGCGCAGTCGATAGACCGTCGGTGACAGAAAATGAGGCCACTTGTCGGATGCTAGTTGAGCCTCTCAAGGAGCTAAAGAGCTCGATACGTGCCCTCAAAGGGAGGCTCGGACGACTGGTCGACGCTCCAACGATCTTGAAACTGACAAGGCACTGTCTCCTGTTACACTCTTCTTGAAGACCTTCCCAGCGGGCGACTAAGTACTACTGTGCTGGTTTGGTCTTCATAGGAGATTCGCAAAACAGGACAGCCACAAAAAAATTGCCACATACCCTGCTTGCCCACCGACGGCCGCGTGGAGGCTCTCCTAGTTGGCCGGCTAGATCTAGTCTACTTAGCAACAGAATACTGCTGCCCAGTGTGGGCCCAATCGAGCCACACTTACTATAAAGAGCAAACATGATGAAAAACAACCTCCAAATACTAATTCTGAAGATGGAAATGGCTTCCTGGTACATAAGCAAGCCTAAAAATCTAATTATACGCCATGGGTATACGAGTGAATTGATTCCCCACGCTTTCGTCAATTCAGTATCAAGTATTCAATCTTATGCATTTATTTTTGTCGCCGTATCCATTTCTCAGATCGCGTTTTCATTCTTATAGCTTTGAGAATTTGCAAAAACGTTACGGATCTTTCATTGATTAAGATAAAGTGCAATTGGGGGCTGATAACAGGTAGCCATATGCACGCAAGTGCTTCCGTCTTTCCGTCTTAATCGTAATGTTGTTACGTACTATTGACCACATGGCTTATGTTCCGTAAACCTTTTGTCGTCCATTCCGACGTTTATCGTGTAGATGCTATTTTATCCGATATCTTTTATCCGATATTCATCTTATAAAGGTCTCATTTTAAATGTTCTTTACAAAAGATTGGTGCTTTGAAGGATCTTACTTAAAAATATGTTAAGCTGCACCAGATTATCAGAGACAAGAATGGTTTGATGAGTTTGGTGATAAGTGATTGCTAAAACATGCAATAAAAATAGAAATAATTTGCTTTTATTGCAAGCCAAACGTGCTCGTAAACAAAGTAAGGGCATGAATTCTAAATATTGGAGACTCGTTTGCTTGCGTAGGGTAATCAATTCCTTTTTAGATGATAGATCGCAAATGGAGATCTCCCAAGGGACCCAAAAAACCGGCTATTACTCTGCATATGTTTTTGCACTCATGGCTAGATGTTTCCATTTCCAGTTTCCGGAAGGCTTTTATAATAACCAGAAGAACAAGTACCGCCAATTAATAGAAGATCTCTTATGGGTTGTCAAAATCATTCCAACGAAACCTGGAAGACACAACCTTGGCTTATTTAGAAATAAGGAATAGATTTTGTTATATTATTCACATGAAATCAATCCCAGCTGAAAGCTTTTGTAAAATTTTATAATAAAGCCATGCAAAAAATAAATAAATAAATAAAATAAAACAAATAAGTAAATAATAGTAATAGACAAATTCCAAAAACAAACTTGAAAAATTTAACTGGAAACCATTAACAAATAAAATATTAAATAAGCATTACAAAATTTCGATCCTCGACCTTAAAAGTTAGACGACCGTGTACATACTCGAAAACGATTCTTCATCTTGATGAGTTTAGAGGTGTGCAGTTGTTTTACAATGAAACCAAGCAGTAGAAGGCGGTTTGTAAACAGTTTATTGAGCAGGAATGATTGAAAGGAGTCAGGAAACCAATGACTGCAAAAATAGGTGTGTCTATATGTGCAGGTTTGAATTAGGCAGAGTAAAGCAGAGAATAAAAGTGAAATAACTGAGTCACAATGAAATCGTCAGCCGTTCTTGTATGACTTCTCCGCGAGTATACACCGGAAAACTTACATAAAGTTGCATTCGGCTTTAATCGTCGAGGGTTTACCTTCTGGTCCAACACCGCTAATTTTTCTTTCGTGAACTTTAGGTCAGCTTACTTCGCAGTTCACACCCTAACATTTATTATCCGCCAAATGTGACCACGTGTTTACAAGCAATCATTTTGTGCACGTATTCTTTGAAATATTGTCAGCTTTTGTATAAGACAAATGGTAACTTACATCGTGACAGTTGGAGTACCAGAGTTCTCACATCATTCTATGGCAGAAGCGGATTTACTTATAGTGATTTTTATGGGGTTTCCGTGCCCACATAAGAATTTTTAGAAGATTCTTCTAAATATACCTCTCATTCTCCTATCTCAGTTTACTATGTAAATCAATTAAGCGATATCATGTTCAGAGCTTCAACATCTATCTCTAGAGTAGGTAATAATAACAAGCAACCTTACACATTTGTACTCTGTATTTTTAGGGATTCAACTTCAAGCAAACTTGTCGTAGTTACGGCTGAATATATCTCTTATATGAGTTGGTTCGAGAATAATTTTCTATGCGCTTGGAATGTTGGTTACGAAAACTGTCTCTGCTTTTTTTGGAGTCATATCTTCATACAACAGGCCAACAACAATAAGATAAGTCTCAGAGATACCGAAAACATAAATCTAAGTATCATACTTATATGCATTAAACACGATCATCTTCCACCAGGCTGTAGCTGATATCCGAACTTCGGGAATGATAGCCAATAGATTCGCATCCACTATGTGATTTATTTCGCCGAATTACGTTCAAACTTTCATTGACAGAGGACCAGATATCATTTAAGCTACTAGGACGGTCACCTGCGTCATCCGATCTGGCAGAGTGTATCACAACGTACGGAAGTTGGCCAGGCACGCGCAGGCACGCGTTTTTTGTGGGTGTCCGTTCGAGACTTGCTTCTTCCAAACTGCGACACTCACCACAGAAAGTTGAGCAAACTAGCGCGCTGCTGACATCCTTTATGGAGAGGCTTTTCGTAGGCGATTTTAACTCGTCGGTTGTCGTGACAGATGTCGGAGGCGATTTAACGTCGTTTGTCGTCTTGACTGGCATCGGAGGTGAATTTAATTCGCTGGTCATCTTGAGTAAGAAATCTCGTTCAGACAGTAAGAATTTCTCTGGAGAACTTTTCAAACAGGAGGGCATATCACCTTTCTCAGAGACAAACTAAGAGTCAAGTAATCAATCAAGGCGTCAACAAATCAATGAATCATTTTAGCTATCAGGCAATAAAGCAATCGATTCATGGATCTATCTATCTATCTATCTATCTATCTATCTATCAATCAATCAATCAATCGATCAATCTATCTATCTATCTATCTATCTATCTATCTATCTATCTATCTATCTATCTATCTATCTATCTATCTA
>QQSS02102080.1:3276-16715 GCA_003687565.2 Craspedacusta sowerbii
TGCCCATATCAAGTTCTCCAGCTTCGCCAAGTTCCGTTTCCGTGATAACTGCATCTGTTTCATCTACGTTGAGTCCTTCATCATCAAGCGTTTCTATACCGCTGACAACAGTTTCTATGGCGAATCCATCTCTTCCATCGACTCAGATTCAACAATCGTCGAGTGTTCTTGCTCCGCTGACTTCAAATTCCGTTGTGGCTTCATCGCCGTCATCGTTTTTGGTACCTTCATCACCGTGGAGTATTTCTGCTCAGATGACTTCAGCTTCTTTGTCGACTGCCTCGCCGTCATCGACACTGATTCCTGCTGCATCGTCGAGTATTCCTGCTCAGTTGACCGCAGTCTCAAGCCCAAGTGCTTTGCCCATATCAAGTTCTCCAGCTTCGCCAAGCTCCGTTTCCGTGATAACTGCATCTGTTTCATCTACATTGAGTCCTCCAGCATCAAGCGTTTCTATACCGCTGACAACAGTTTCTATGGCGAATCCATCTCTTGCATCGACGCTTTCTTCGTCATTCGATATTCCTGCGGCACTGACATCAGTGTCTATGATGAATGGATCGCTTTCATCGGCACCCATTCTTCTATCTCTAAGTAGTATTCCTGCCTCATTGACGTCAGCGCCTATAGTAAGTGCATCAGCCTCGACCATGATTCCCCTGCCATTATGGAGCAATTTCAGCGCTGTTTCTATGGTTACCGCAATGCTTTCATCTTTAGCAATACAGACTACAGAGTCATTGGTCACTGTATCGCTGCCATCGATTGCCATTTCCTCATCACCTGCATACATGAATGACACTTCTCGGACAAGTTTGGGCGTCTCGCCATCACTTCTTTTACCCTCGATTGCTATGACGTCTGGATTTTTGCCTCCATCTAAAGCTTCGGCATTGTTTCAATCGGTAGTTTCTTCGATGATCATGCCGCCACCTCAAACCTCCTGTAGCACCCTGGGCCAGAGAAATTCTCCGAAGGGTCTGCTAGTTTCATCTCTTACAAATGTAACAAAGTCGGAAAAGATCGCCATCAGCTTTGTTTACACTAGAGCTTGCGGCACATTCATGATCAACTTAACGCTCTCTTCTTGGACAGCAATTCCAAGTGACGTAAATGCAACAAGTGCCTACGTCGTTTCTGAGAACAATCTTATCCGGTAATTATGCTTTTTAAGTATTTTATTTTGCAAAGTATCATTTAATTCAATTCGGCATGGCACTTTGTTTTTTTTTTAATTCGTGGATATTGCACATGTAACTAAAAGACTATTACAGTAGAGTCATTAGTGCGTATTACAGAGCGAGCTGCTATGGAGTTAAGACAAACCTTGGTTTCTTTCGCCTCCAGCCAGTATGATGATGGTTGGATGGTATATAATATTGTAGTTTTGTAAACGTGGTAAGTTTCTTTTTAGCAGGCACCATTATATGACTAGTAACTTCTAAGATCGCTTCATGCATATTTAGATTTCAACCGAACGCTTGCGGTTGCCATGGTGCTGTTGGTGTCGAGTATGCACGATTGAGCACTGGCAATGCTGGAGACAGAGTCAGCATTGCGGACAAGCAAATATGCAGAATTTACTTGCTGTCTTTCCCCGGAGCAGAGATGCCATGTCCCGTGTGTAAAATTGCAAGTCCACTAAATTTCACTATGGACGAAGATTCATCTTGCAGTGGAATCAAGGTTAAAAAAAATACTTAGAATTGCAAGATTTTATTGTCTCCCCAATATTGAACGTAACTGAGAAGCATCGGTGTGCCTGACTAGGAGGTCGCAAAAAATAAAATGCCAATTTATTTTCTTGATATATATAACTTCATGTGCCCTGCATTCTCAGTTTTCAGACTTCATCACCGTGGAAGGAGCTGATACTAAATGGAATGTTGACGACGGAATTTCTGACAAGTTTTCGACAAACCTGACTTCCGAATACAAGGATGCTGTATCTGCCTATGCTGCCACGCTTCAGCCATTTTTGAGACTGTCTTATCTCGACACGGAGCACGGTAAACTCTTTTTACTTTCATACGCATATAGATTTATCGATGTCAACTTTCTTATTGCCAGTCATCATACCTACACATCTCTTTACATATCGATTTGTTTCTTTTTCTAGGAAGCTGGAAGTCCGGTTTGAATGCGTCTTCAATGACCGACTTCAGAGGGGGCGACCTTCAGTTGGGAAATTACATGTGTTTCCAGCCAGCCGAAGACTTCAACGGTCTGGTTAAAATCGCATTCCGGTGTGGCCTCAGTTCCGGTCCAATCAAATACGTAGAAGCTAGAGAACATGAAGCTCTTGTGCTAGTCAACCCGGTTCAGGATCGTCCGGAGCTGAGAAGGCTTGTTTACCGGCTTCCACCTCTGCCTTTTAACTTCTCTGAAATAAGTGGATCTGGTGTAGCTGTGCTAGACCTTACAAAGGCGACAGTAATGCATCCTGATGGCTTTGCCAGTGGTTAGTTCTTAGTGATTAGTGCATGTGCGACTATAAATCAAATGAGAACCCCTTTCCAGTGATCTTGCCTACAAATACGATACATAAATGAATAAATAAATGGATGTATATATATACATTTATATATATAAATAATATATATACATTTATATATATATAATATATATATAATATATAATATATTATATATATAATATATATATCATATAAACATTATATATATCATATATACATAATATATATTATATATATATAAACGAATATATATATATATACATATATATGAATATATAATATAGCAATATAAAGCGGAACGCTGATGTCAAGCAGAGAGACCAGACCTTTGTATTTTTTCTAGGAATTGCAGTTCAGCAGAGTTATTCCTCGAACTTCGGATCATGGCAGTACAAGTGCAATCAGTCATGGGCGACAATTAACGTAACGAACAGCATAGACTCGACTGCTCCGCAACTTCTTCTCCTTAACAGCTCTTGTTTCATTCGCTTTGATCTGGCCAGGGATGTTTGGTGGTCAGCTGTTGATGCGAGTAAAGGTTTGGTATATCGAGCCTGGAACCCTTCAGGAAACTTAAGCTCGTTTCTGTGGCAGCTCAGTGTTGCTGACATGTCTCTGAGTGTCAGCACGGGTGTCATAGAGCAACTGCGAATTGGGTGTAGAGGCCCAGGCTCTCCTGGTGGGAAGTACGATGCCTGCGGAGTCTGTGGAGGAGACAACTCTACTTGTCGCGGATGTGATGGTGTGCCAAAGTCTGGAGCTAAAATAGGTACCAGAGTTATTTGTTATTATGTTCGTTATTAACACTGAGAATTCTTCTATTCTGATAATATAATTTTCATCGAATTGTTTATCGACAACATTAAAAGTTGCTCTTTTGAATGAGACCATTGGAAGGAGAAGGATTGTTAGACATGCTTTTTGTCCGTGTCGTAGATACTTGCGGAAACTGCACAGGGGGCACAACAAACTTGACGTTCGGTTTTTATAAAGACTGCTATGGGACTTGCGGAGAGTTCTTTCGCGATTCCTGTAACTTCTGTGTTAGAAGGTCGACCTACTCAAGGCCGTTTAAAGACTGTGCTGGAGTATGCGCAGGATCGGCCTTCAACAACTCCTGTGGATTTTGTGTTGGTGGCACAACAGGCAACCCGATTACCTTAGGTTCGTAAGATAGTCAAAGTTAGAAAAACGTCTTTCAGGATATAATTTTTCAACGGTATTTATTTTTTGCTGCTTTGGCCTGTGGTTTTCAATTATTTGACTTAAAAGCCCCGTACGCAGTTTGTAGTTTTAAAGGTTCTATTAGTCAAGAGATTTTCATAAATCTACTGGCTTGTTATATAGGAAGAGACCAGTGCGGCGAGTGTGGGGGGAGAAACTCTACCTGTGCCGACTGCGCCGGAGTTCCGAACGGTCATAATCGCTTGGACTTGTGTGGACAATGTCTATTGCAGAACTCGAGCAGCTGGAACCAGTGTTTCAAACTCGGTCCGCCATCTCCGAACTGCGGGTTTGTCACTGGCGGGATGAACGTGATTATTCCCGGAGCAGGGTTGAGCTCGTTTTCAGTAGCGGTCTGCAAACTGGTCTCAGGTTCACTGCGGTAAGATATTTCGTTTTAACTGCCAAGTGTTTTTTACAGATTAGCTTTATTGACTTTGCGTCTGTCGCTGCAGAATGTGATCATGGCAAAGCTAGGTTGTAAGAATGTGCTTAAGAACTGCTATAGCTATTAAAAACATATAAATATTTAAATTTACTTGCATTGAAACATTGTGCATGTGTATTAAAGACGTATTTGGTCATTGCTTAGGGTGAACGTGTCCTCGGCGACTATTTCAATCGATAAGAAGTCGATTCAGCTTAGGACTCCTGCATTACCTGTACATGGCGAATATGGCATTGCGTGCAGTGTTGGTCAACAAACTATCAACGCGTCGTCGACTATTTCAATTATAAATCTTAATTCCATGAAAATCACATCGCTTGTTCCAAGCGAAGTCATGGTGACGACGACATGGACTCCAGTTCACGTAGTAGGCATGAATTTTGTCAACTCCACGAGCTTGCGATGCCTCGTTCTTGTGGGAATGAGACTGAGACTGCCCATAGCAGTCGATGCGACATTTGTGAACTCCACTCATGTCAGATGTTTTATCCCAGGATCGCCAACTTCAGTTGTGTACAGCGTGTCGCTCTCCTACTGCTCCAGCACCACGTTTGACCCGTCCTTCTCAGCTGAACTAGAGTGGTTCATCGATGTTCCCGTTCCAGTGTCGGTCCAGCTTGCATCCTGCTCTCAAGCTGTCATACAGTTCAATGGCCTCATCCAAGCAGCGTCACCACCATTGCTATGCTCCGATCTACTACCCACAAACCATACCAGCCTGGGAAGGAGCAGCAGTTGCGTGATCAACAACTTCAACGTGGTTCTTAACTTGCTGGGTGGCGCTAGGCTTACCAGAGGTGATAAGATATTTGTGAACCTGGAGTCTCTCGAGTACATGAATGCTGCAGCTACAAATTATCCAAGATTAACACTGGTTACTTTGATCGTTGAAGGTCCAAGAACAGCGCAAGTGCCGTCCGTGATCGTAAATGCAGCTTCAGTAGGTAAGTTAACCCTTGTTATTTGCACTGAACATGAGCTATTGAAACATTGTGAAACACTACCGAGTTCCGTCTCTTATACACCTGTGATCCTTACGTCGGCACATAAATTTCGTCTCGCACCTTGTCTGATCTGGTCTCGTACCTTTTCGTAGGCTCATGCGACCCTTACGTTTTGTCGGTTGTCAACTTGAACGGGGGATCCTTGACCTACTCCTGGTCCGTTTCTGCAACAACCTTGCTTACGAGTGACCAAGCTGCGGCTCTGAATAACATCGTAGTGGCTTTGAGATCCGCCAGCCGATCTGTGATATTGGTAACAGGAAATGCAAGTCTTGTCAACGTGCCCCTGACATTTCAGGTCAATGTGACAAACTGCTTTGGAAGCATGGTTACTAAGGAGATAAATGTTACCAAGGAGAATAAAGAAAAGCCCTTACTCCAGATAATGCAACCGACAGTATCAACACCCGTGTCTCTGCAAACTGTTGTTAGAAGTAAGCTTTATAAATTTCGATATCATACATATTTATATGCATGTTTTCTTAACTTACATGTTGTTTATTTACTATTAAAACTTGTGCTTTCCTTAAAGAAAGTTGCTAAATCTTATGGGTTCATAACCATGATACGTCAAAACGCCTTTGTACGAGCATACTTTGTTGATAGTTGTATGCGTCTAAACAACGGCATTCGATTGTGTTCCTAGCAAAGACAAGTCTGGGATGCATCGATGCAGATCAAGTCGAGTTGAAGTACACATGGGAACTCACACCTCCTGTCAGCGATATCGTCACTGACCGAAGTAATCTTGTCATTCCAGAAGGTCGACTGGTTGCAGGCAGTAAATATGTGGCTACTTTAACAGTTGCGCTATTACAAGATCCAAGCACGTTTTCCTCTGCGACCGCCGAAATAACTGTGGTAAGTCTGCCTTTGAGAGTAGATATTCGGGGCAGATCAGACATTGGTTCAATGCAGGCGCTATACTTGATGTCGGACGTATCAGATCCCGATAATTCCGATCAGACGTCTGCTTACGCCTGGAGCTTGTTCACAGCAGAGGGCGATGGCGTTTACCTGAATGGAACTCCAGTCTCTTTGCCCCTGAACAAAGATGTGGCAATAAACTCGAGCGCGTTGCAACTGAAAGCGGGCAGCCAGTATAAGGTCGAGTTGACAGTAACGAAGGATACAAGAACAGCCAAAGCGGCGCACTCATTCACGGTTAGGATGGGTACCCCTCCGTCAGTGGTGGTCACGCCTGCATCCGGCACTCAGAATCCAAGCAAGAAGTTGGTGGTTTCAGCGACGTTGCAAAGCATGTCAGCTGGTGGGGAGTATGAATGGTCTTGCACCAAAGTTTCTGAAGATTCAAGTAAGTCGCAGAATGAGTGGAATCGGTTTGATTTGTAAGTAACAAAATGCTAGGCATCCGTATTATTTCTATATTATAGTATACTAGACACCTCTTTGTTGTTGTTGTTGTTGTTGTTGTTGTTGTTTTTAGCTATGTTCCTATAGCAGAATGATTTTTAGTTTCGATCGAAATCCAAAAATTCAAATTTCCTTTCTTTCAGCGTATGGATTCATCGATCTGGAGACACAAGCCCTAGGCCACACATCTGGCTTGTATGATACTTCTTCCAAGACTGTGTACTTAGTTCTAAAGGAGAATAGCATGGTTGGCGGAATCAAGTACCGGTTTACTATCACAGGCACGGACCGGGATGGAGTGTCCTCTTCGAGTTTTACTGACGTCATGGCGAATAAATCGCCAACAAAAGGTGAGACACTTGACGTGTCAAGCTTGAACCTTGCAAAAGTACCAGCACTAGCGCTTGAAATCGTTCATTCCGTGTTTGCACCAGATAAGCTCAATCGGGATTGTGCACAGGCGATTGGCATGTCATGATCCAAGTAGTTATTGATAGCTTCTCTCCTATATCCTTCAGGCTTGCTCACGGTTTCTCCCTCAAACGGCACAGCGCTGAATACCACGTTCACACTCAGCGTTCCCGAGGGCTGCGTTGACGATGAAGGCGTTCTCTTCGTATTCGGCTACTGGACTGGAATCGGCGAGGATAGGAAGAAAGTAACATTCGCTGAACAAGCAAGCTACGAGCTGCAGACGATGCTCGGAGTCGGTAGGCTACGCGTGTCTCTCTATTTCTCATTCGCAGCCTTTCCTGTGACCTGAAGCTAGGACAGGGTCAATCAATCAATCATCAAAATCTTCACCCGCAAGTGATCGCGTAGTGGTCGCGTGAGAATTGCGATCTGGTGGCTCTCAGTCCTGTTTTTAATGTTCGTTTCGTCCATTTAGGTTTGTTGGAGATATTCGTCTCCTGCGTCGATCAAGGCGGATCTTTCGCGTACACTGATGGCGTTTACGTGAACGTCTCGTCTGTGCCGGTCACGGCGCAGCAGGTGCAAGAGAAGAAAGAGCAAATGGAGAGGAGCATTAAGGAAGGCAACTCAGAGGCTGTGGCAGGTTAGATCAACATTTGAATCATTATATCATGGAACCATGTTTCAACGCGTGACCAAGTTTTTTTTTCATGCAGAAATAACTGCGAATAGTGGCTATGGATAACTATATAAATAACTATCGCCACATCATAAATTAATAACTTATGGTTAATTTGATAATTTCTTTTTTATTCATATATCCAACTATTCATTTATTTGCTATGGTCGTATGGTCTTATTTGCGTCAATTTGTTTGCGATTATTCTCTGTAGCCTTAGCAACACAGCTTCTGTTAACGGTTAAGTCTTCACAAGCAGCTGATGCTCCTGACAGCGAAGACGTTAAAGATTTCAAAAGGGCAGCCACAAGCAGCGTAAGTTTGGCGCAACTCAGAACTATTTAGTATCTCAGTATTTTATGAGTAAAAAATAGGGTACCAGACCCTTTCGCGCTTTTTCTCTCCTCCCTATTTGGACTATAATCAACTACTAAGAGTATTGTAACTTCTTAATGACCTAGGCAACACTGAAAGCAAACTTGATCGCCCATATTTTGCCTCGTAACCGAAGAAATTCGTGATTTGTCTTTCTTGGGTTTAGCTTGTGGACGATCTTCCGGCGGCACAACTGGGGAGAACTCGAAGTAACATTATTAACTCGCTCACCCTTACCACGATTGGCGGAACGTCAAACTTTGACACGTCCATGCTGCTTTCGATCGTTGAATCTCTAGCCTCGATAACCACTCCAGAAAGTCCTGCACGAAAGAAACGAGCGGATTCTGGTTCTGCAGTAACAGCATACACCATAGCTGAGGTATTTCATCGGTCGATTTCGTATAAGCATTCGGACTGTGCCATTTCTTAAAATATTTGTTCGTCTATCTATAATTAGCAAGGAATATTTCCTTCCAAAGGTTTTTGTCTCAGTTTCTGCTGAAATTTGTTTTAATACAAATAATTTTTTATGAAGGGTTTTAATTAAAATATCTGTTCCCAAAATCATCTCGCATTCCTTAGCGAAAATTTCAGGAAGCAGCACTATAGAGGATATCACTGAGGATGGCAGTCAAACTGTGATTTTGAACAGCTCATTTCGGTTTAGGTGGAAAATTTTCTGGACACATTCGCGAACACGATCGCGGCAGATAAATATGACCCGAACTCAATGCAGGCCAAGTCCGTGTTTCTTGACAGCTTGGACAGTCTGGGTGCGTCACTATGCAGGTCCTACACCGTCGGCGAGGAAAGGGCACTGGCTACGTCTGATATCGCTATAGTTCAGGCATATCCAAAGGACTTTGCTGACGTAGATACGCAGCTCCTCACCCTGGGTTGCCCGTCAAACTGCACCACGTGCGGAAACTGCCCCGAGTACATGGAGAGTGCTGATTACGTCTTGCTGGCGGGTTTAAAGCAAAACTTCCTATCGACGGGCGCATGCGTGTCGTCCGCTCAGGTAAGCAATATTCGTTGAAGAAAAAAGCTTCAACCTGTTCGCTATCAGTCCTTTGTGTCCTCTATCAGTGTTAAGCTGGTGGTCCACGTGATTATGTACATGATGGGCTAGTGGCAAGTGCTTTAGGCTAAAAGAAAATGTTCAAGAACGAAATAAAGTTACTTAGTAATGACTCAGATAGGCTGTAATGTGGCTGCGTGCAATCTTCTGGTACCGCGGTTGCGTGCAATCTTCTGGTGTCGTGGTTGCGTGCAATCTTCTGGTACCGTGGTTGCGTGCAATCTTCTGGTATCGTGGTTGCGTGCAATCTTCTGGTACCATTGTTGCTTGCAGTCTTCTATCAGCTATGGAAAAAAAAGCTCAAAAGTGGTGTCTTCATTTTTTATATGCAGGTGCCATATGACTTGCTATCGACGTCTGAAAACGGTAGCCTTGTGAGTAACGTGCTTCGGATCACATTCTGGAGTCCGGGCACGAGCGCCGAGCTGGTGGTTTCATCAATCCCTTTCGGAGTCACTCTGAAGATTGCTGTGACTGAAGTTACAAACAAGTCCTACATTGTGAGTACAAGGCACTTGCATATGCCTGCTTCCCCCTATATATATATATATAGTAGCCGGTTTTGAATCTTGATGATATATCTAGTCGCGTTTTGTCTCTTGCGAACAAGGTAACGAGTAGACGACACGTTGTCGTCATTCCTTTCTAGTGCGTGCAATGGGACATTGATTCTTCGAAGTGGAGTACCACAGACGTCACGACGCTTACTCCAGCTGGCGAAAACGTCGGAGGAATCGTATATGTGACTTGCAACACGACAAAGCTTAGTTATGCCGCAATACTTGAGGGTCCAGAGATTGTGACCACAACTAGTGAGTGATCCAATTGGTACTTTATCTCTTGAATATCATGGCCTTAATTTTTGTCGCGCCACCTTGCGTTCTCACACGTCTGCATCTCATCCACCAGCGCTTATTACAATAGCCTTTGGTGGTCCGTACTGACTCCCTTTTTTTTCTACAGTGCCACCGTCAACAACCACTCAGGTGACACAGCTAACCAATGCCACTACTGCCGGAACGACCGCGATTGCGACATCAATCGCACCAGAGAACTATCAAAGAAAAATCTCGTTCAAGTTCTTAACACCGTGCTCCTTGGTATTCGACAGCAACAACATCTCTGCTGTCCAAGCTATAATGAAGACTGCCATTGCTAACAGGCTCAACATATCAGAAAGCACAATGGTTAATTATACAATAGCTTGCGGAAGTGTCAGTACCAGTTGGATTCAAACGTACATTGGGCCAAGGATGAGTGTCCAGACGCTATCGAATGTACTGCAAGTCAGCATCGCAACAGGACTATTTGTGCTGACACTGAATGGCGTCACTTTGCTCCCGAACACGACATCTTTCACGAGTTCATCAATTCTACCAGTCGGCGTGACAACCCTGTCTCCGGTGACGACGAGTGTCCCAGTTGCAGCGACGGACGACAGCTTGAGTCCAGGAGCTGTGGCTGGCATCGTGATCGGCGTGATCGTCATCGTCGTTGTCATCATTGTGCTGATCTATGCAGTCTTCACTGGAAAGAAATCGAAGCGCAGTTCCAGTGTTGAGCCAAACGACAACATCGTGGAACTCAGAGGTAGCTGCACATGAATATTGGCCTACCAATTTATGTATAATTTTTAGGTTTGACGTTTTCGGTTAATGCGCGAGGGAAAGATTGAGTCTTAACTGCCATTTTACAGCGCCATGTTAGTGTGCTACGATTACCGAGTGAGTCCACTTACTCAGCGAAATCCATGTTTGAAAACTGTACGATTGTTGTATTTCATTTTCAGGGAAACCGGGATATAATTCTCCATAACGTTTACAATATGGCTAAAGTACGCAATCTGATTGAGTGAAGGGGCAACTGTTTTCTATCGCAGTCGTGGAGATCCAACAGGGCGCTGTGAAGTCGATTTCTGCTTTCAAGAATCCTCTCCCAGAAATCATCGCAGACGCATTACAGCGGCGAATAGCCCAGGGTTTAGGAGACTCGCAACCGCAATGCAACAGCATACCTTAATTTCCTTTCTACATTCGCACGACGAAGATGGCCTGATATTGTTGCTATTGTCGGATTCATTAATTTATTTATTTTTTATTGCTTCGCTTGTAATCTTAGCGCTATCTTAGAGTCTCTCTTTGTGTCAAATTCTAATGAAAGTACTGTATTTACTCGCCTCTGCTCTAGCGATACTTGCTTTGGCGCTTAAGAGGCACTTGCTTTTAAGTACAACAACGACCTTTGGGCCTTAATTGCTATTTCCATATCGCCTTAACACTGGACAATGCACTAAATAGCAAATACTTGTTTAAAATCCTTAGGGTCTGGATACATAATTTATGCGCTAATGGCATTTGTACTAACGCTTTTTACGGATGTAGAAATATGGATGTCTGTAAATATCTTAACTAAGCATGCAGCCAATATGATAAGTGTGAGGATGTAGCCACGTTTTATCTGATGTGAAGTGTCTCATGATTTATTTGAAGAAAAAAAGGGGTGAACAAACTTCTTGTTACATTTTCCTCTTCTAAAGGACACTTCAGACACATTAAGTCCTTACGCGGCTGGATGGGTGGTTCATGTCTGATAATATGATATGAAGAACATTTTTTCCCCTTCTCCGCAAAAAGAATGGATACATTAGAGATCACGTGATTTTACAGTCACCTTTCCAATCTCATCTTCTCAATAATAACCAACGAGGACAGTTAGGAAAGTGCAGTCCTAATTCAAATTTTTATTTGATTGCTTACCTACTTGAAAACCGCACGGAAGGGAGGAACGTTATTTTCCTTTTTCGAAACGTCTTATCATTAAATTGAAAGCCTCAATCAATGTCTTGGTAACAAATATTTCGTCTCCGGCATGTGAGGCTTGCCATTCCGCATGAAAAACGAAGGTCTAGCCTCACGATTCTTCACAATACCTTTTACCTTTCATTTCCATACATTTGACTCGTGCGCGTATTCGGACCGAATACTAAACCGAATCAAAAGCGTCCTTCATATTTCTTAATGTTGTGCACATAATTGGACCGAATTTCCCTTAAAAGCGAACTAGAAAATGTGAGGGTTACAACTCTCGATCGAATATAATTCCATGCTGTACAGAATTTATCACTTGAGTTACTTCTGGTCTGTTTCTCACGATTCGGAAAAAATACGAGTTTAGTTTTTTAAATCAGCCTACCATCCAGCTCTGACCAGATTTTATTTTACATCGCTGAAAACCGTGTTACTCGTCATAGCAACGCGTATACTAGAATGGCCGACGCTATCGTGCAATTTGCTGTTCTCTTCAAGGATGTAAGGATCCACGACATCTGAAGCAAAGTCTACACGACTTGGCAAGTAAGGTTACGGTACAAATTAGGTTGCTAATTACTGCAGAGCTAGTGTACACTATTAGTTCTCGAGCTCATATAAGGTGCTACTGTCCATTAAGTCGAAGATGGACGTCACTATAATTACTAACGTTATTATTGGCGCAAAGGTTACACATTAAGTGTCATAACTTCAAATCTTAACAAGGAGTAAGAAGTGCATTAATTTTCTTCATGACCTGGCAGTCGCTCGTTCCAAAATCTGCATAATTTAGAGGGTTCGAATCTACTTACAAGCACATGATTAATTTTTAAACGCAATGCCTAGGTGCAAAAAAAAAATTTTTTCTTGTTGCAAAAACAAAAAACACAAATAAATAATTCAACTAAAGCAGGCCAATTGCCAAGCTCATCGAAATGGTGTCACTTTTTTGATGAGCGCTTCGAAATAGGCGTCCTTCCACTTCGCATTCAGTGCAAGTATTTTGAATGTGCCAAAATTGGATTACAATTGAGGTTCTACAAAGGTGCGCTAACTCCAAAAAAGAATGCCAAAAGTCTCTTTTATCAAAGCATGATCCCATAAACCTCAGGTTCAAGCAGTTTCTGAAGCTTGACAAAGAGCGAGCTCAAAATAAGTATATAATAAGTATATAAAATATTGTAGGCTTAACGACATACTTCCCTGACATGCTCAAATAGGTGCCAGAGTAGGACGTGAATGATAATATATGATGTCGTGATAATTTTAAATGATGATAATTATTGTTGTTATTATTTCATATTATTATTATGATGATGATGATCATTACCGTTATTATTGTTATTATTATTATTATTATTATTATTGTTATTATTGTTGTTATTATTATATTATTATTATTATTATTATGGCCGCGTGGCCGAGTGGACTAAGCTCGCGCCTCGCAAGCAGGACTCTTGGGTGGCGAGAGTTCAATCCCCGGTCCGGCCTTGCTCGACTCAGGCATACATCCCCTCGGGGTCGTTAAAATGAGTACCGCTCAGCGGCGTAATT
>QQSS02102191.1:0-27708 GCA_003687565.2 Craspedacusta sowerbii
ACTACTACTACTACTACTACTACTACTACTACTACTACTACTACTACTTCTACTACTACTACTACTTCTACTACTACTACTACTACTACTTAAGTAATGACGTCATCAGACTTGCATAAATGAATCGCAGGGTTGCTTCCGTTTGTGAATTTTGAAACGATTATTTCAGTTTAAGACCACCAGATGCATTGACTTTAACGTATGTAAACTCGCGTTTGTTTCATGTGTAACGTGTGTGTATATGATGGTGTATTTAACGTATGTGTAACTCTAAGTCATGATAAGCTTATAACCTAATATAAAAACATAAACTTAATTGCTAGTTTTCTTTTATAGGCACTATGAACGATTACAAAAATAGAGGTTAATCAAATCCTGAAATCGAAGTCAAAGCAGTATCATGTCAATGCTTTACTGGCCGTAATCGTATACATGGTACCGATCACACATCCAAGCGAGACACAGTTCAAGTAGATCATTAATGTAAGGGCGATCAAATCATATACAGCCAGAAAATTCCAACCACGAAGAACCTTTTGAAAGCTTACGTTTAATTAACTAAGTATAACCACACTAAAAGGCACTTACTCGCGCAAAAAGATATGCCACCCATTATGGCGGAACTCAGGTTCCGTTTCACAAACAAGACGATGCCCAAGATTAAGGCGATACCGTGGGCTAAGCACGCCATGACCAAGAACGCTTGCGTTGCTCGTAACCAATCTAAGAAACAAAAAGTTTTTTATGTTTTCGTATATTAGCAACCCTGACAGCTAAATTCTAAACACGCTAAATAGCACATTATATAACAGCGCACTTTCTGAAACCTAGACACGTGGTTTATTAAGCGGATATATTATTTTTGGAGAGAGTTTTAAATAGCTAAAATTTTTATTTCTTGCCCTAAAATAGTTAAAGAACAGTATGGTTAAAGAAAACCTGCACCTTGTTCATCGTATAACCTGTTTGAGAATACGAAAACAGACGTCTGGCGTAGGGCGAATTGGTGAACTTATTAACTTGGCTTATTTCAAAATATATCTGCTCGTTTTATATGAGCCTGACTGTGCGGTATTTGGTCCTTTTCCACACCAAACTTTACAGTTATGAAACAAATACTTTTGAAATGTAGGCCTGTTTACGCCCGGCTCACCCGAGTAAGAATAAAACGGCCTTGTGCCATCCCGCTGATGTGCTACCCGTGTGGTGGAGGGGGACATGACCATTGGCCCAAAGAACTCTGACGGAGCCATTCTGCGTGTTGAGCCAAAAAATGGCGACAAGACATACCGGCACAAGCCGTTTTTGAAGTAGCTTCTTGTCATGGTTAAACGAAAAATAAAGGGTTGCAAAATTTGCAGGAAAGTTGATTCTTGCCGGGGCAAATATTTCACAGTTTAGCAGAGAAGCAACTAGTAGATTTGTCTAAATGTAAAGAGGCACCTCCAGGCTCGCACAAATTACATTAAGACGCGGTAGGGTTCTTTTACGTACCGACTTTAGGCATGTCGACACAAAAGTCTCGAATGCAGAGCCTCCAAAGTCCTTGGTGTGTCTCGTATGAAGTGACAGTTATCTTGATCCAGTAGTTTCCAGCTGTTGCCAGTATAGCGAACAAGCATGCCAGAAATACAAACCCAAAGCCTGTCAAGCGTATGGAAACAGCTGACGGCATTTTTCCACGCAAATTTTACTTCGTTCGGCCCGCTCGCCTTCCACGTGAAGAAATAAAAATTAAAATACGAAGCCACTCCTTATCTCAGAGGATGGTGCGGGCTGCTTCTGAGCCGGCTTATTCTTTTAAGCACAATCAATCTCAATCTCCTTCAATTACCAAGTGTCTTTCGCACAATTGTGAGACAGGGGATGTTTTCATGTGGCACAGGAACAATGGTGGCGCTTATGTTTGAACTTTCGATTATTGATTGTCTGACTCTCTCATGTTGTTCCAAATAATTAAAATGAAATTTAGTCCAAATCTGAGCCCATTCGATAGGTATTTAGACGTGGCGTTTAGGCAATGGAGTTTAGGGTTCTCTCATTCTTAAGCCTAGACGTGCTGTGGCCGCCATAGGCACTTGGTTGCTCGATCTTGAAAGCCCTAGGACAATCGTTCATTGTTTTGCGCCGCGCCGTTTTTTTTCAGAATCCTTGTTCGGCAGAGCAACTAGCCTGGGACATTCCAGAGCCACGCTTTAGATCAGAGGTGAGAAACGGACATGGCGACCTTAAATGAGAAGTTTGATGTGGCTGCTACAAAAACTTGTGTAGGATTGATCCAGTTTTTCTTGAAAAAAACTAGTATTAACTATGTAAGATCTGTTTACAGTTTGGATTTATAAAGCAATTACTGTTTGTCACTCACAGTTAAGTTACATAATTAAAAAATTAATCTGCCAACCAACATTGTAATTCAAATTGCTGGTTTGGTTTGCTTAAAAATGACTGTGCTATAAATTCGCAAATTTATTTTCAAGAACCTTCAATCATCAAAAGCAATTGACTTAGCACTATTTCTCTTTGCAAATTAACATGACAAAGGCCACTACTACTATTACTACTTGTCGCTAATCTTGTACTTATGGGTTTGTCTTTATTGGTTTTTAAATTGTAGTCGGTTACCATGTTTGTGTCGACCGTCACGCGTCACGTGGTACTAATCCCTTTTAGGTATGGCAAGCTTATTACAGTTTACGATGATTTTCTTTATCCAGTTTGTTATTTAAGTATGTGCAGGTTTTGGGCGTTCCCCTACTTATTACTTTACGATCAATCCTTTGTATAAACCGTAATTAAATTATGTAGCAAAATGGTATAAATTTGGGTTTAAAATATGCAAAATCAGAGTTCAAAGACAAGATCTACAGGCAAAACTATGGCCCTCTCTTTCAAACCGATCTTCTTCGCGACAATACCATTACTACTACTATTTACCAAACAAAGTGTTTTGATTCATAAAGTAAGTTTGTTACCAAATATAACCAAGCAAGTTAATGTTATAGGCAATAGCACTTGATATGATTTATTCCTGGCACGCTAATTGTGGAACTATTCAAATCTGACAACCTGACACTACACTTACCGTAGTGTAATTTACAAACGGACTTGGATTCATCCTCCCTTGGACATGGAACTGGAAAAGAAATAAATCATTAATGCGCTTTTCTAGCTTTTTGGTGAGAAAGTCATTGATAATATCTTCAAAGTTCATTTCCAACGCAAAATCACTCACAATGCTTAAAAGGACCAGCTTACTTAGTCGTTCCGTTCTGTGAAGCATGGAGGTACGCCGCCTATTTTTGATCCACAGCAATTTAGTAAATGATCGTTCTGCCGAGAAGTTTTATCGTCAGCATAAGGAAAATACGGAGCTCAACCTCGGCATTTGGAAGCTCATGTTGCACACCATTCTTGAAAGCAATGTGTGGAGGTTTCTAAGCGTCCAAAAACTATTCTTGTCGTAAGCCAGCCGTGGACCGAAGAGGCTTAGATATTTATAGAAATAAGTTAACTGCGGTTTTCCTTTCTATATGTGGGGTCCCCTTGCATGTAGGAGCCCAGGCTTTGGCCCCAAAAGCCCTATGGTAAATCAGGAACTGGTTCCTGGCACCAATTGCTTCGCAAGTGGTGACAAATTACCTGTCACTCCTTCACCAACGCTATTCGTAACCCCAACGGAGCATCAGTACAGAGTTACCTCATTCAAGATAGCAGGAAAGCTGTGGTATCTGTCAGCCAATCTGGAGCTTCTGAATCTGGAATTGCCAACTTTGAGGGCCATTGTAAAAGATTCATTAGAGCAAGAACGAGAGAGTGAGCATCTCAAATAGCAGTAGTACATATAGCGATAGTGCTAGAGAAGACTCTAGTTGATATTGTTTCTAACATAAACAGAAAAGTCTTCTCCATCTTGGGCATTCTAGATAGATTTCTAGAAGAAGATCCAGCCAACTGTCATGATATGGATGACAAAGCAGATTGGGCATCTGCTGACATGTTGGCATCCACCGATGATCACGCCGAACGTGGTCTCGCATTGAGAATCAAAGCTTCTCAGAGCCATAGACTTTGCAATGAAGATCAGCTGCCTTTTCCATTAAAAAAAATCATCAAGCAACTAGAGGCGGAATTTCCTGATGCTAAAAAAAGCAACAATCTATAATGATGGGCTAAGCGGTGCTGTTTTGCTATTCACAGAAAGCAGAGTAATTAGACATAAAAAAAACTCATTAAAAATTTCATGAACTAGGCCACCCTAGAACACTCTCCCAGGTACTAAGGTCTCGATTAACCGGGACTTAAGATAAACTCGGAATTCATGTCTCGGTGTAGATTGAAGCTTTTTCTTCATACAGTCTAAAGTTTTCAATGAACAGAATACCGCAGAACTTAAGCTCGAAGCTCTTAGAATAGTTGTATCGTTTAATTAAATCGCATTTGTACTACTTCGGTATGACGCCGGGGTTTCAAGAAGGCGGCAAACATGACCCCCGAAAAGCGGTGGCTTCTGCTGCCTAACTGGAACTTCGGTGGAACAGAGGACGAGATTTTATTGTGGAGCATATGCTTTCTGCTTAATTTTTTCAAACTGCTTATTTTAGCAACTGCAAAGATCCTGGATTAGCTGGAATAGTCGAAGTGGTTTGTGAGAGCTATCCTGATCACACTCAGTTTGATAAGGCTAGCCCTTTCTTTGATCCGAAGGCTACTCAGGACAATCCTCGTTGGTTTCTGGTGGACGTAAAATACAATGCTATGCTTAAGGCTTACCTCTCCCTCAAGCAACTGAAGGCTATTCATCAAGGACACAAAGTTACGGGTGGATCACTCAAGTCGTTAAAGCTATTCACTAGCGCACGGTTGTCGGAGCAACCGGTTACGAAGGACGAGTTTGAATATATACTATCTCTAGGTGATGCGAGCAGTTCTTGCAAGCAGTAAAACGAACTTTATTTGCAGAAAAATCATGTCCCTATGTGAAGGTATAGAAGAATAGGCTTCAAAAGCTACTTTAATATTGTTTAATTTGCTTCAAAAGTTATTCAATTTTGTTTCCTCGTTTTCCTTAAGTTATAGCTATATTTAAAGAAAAATCCAGAACCCATTGATAAAGAACATTGTAAATATGATATGCGCTAATAATATACTATTATAGAGAACTGCAAAGGTAAAATTTTATATTTCTATTAGAAGTATGATATACACTAATATCACACTATTTTAGATTATTTCACATGGTTGCTGGATTTCTCCTCAATGCAAGCAAATGGTCCCAAATTATCTCGTATGATCGGAGATCGAGTTGACAAGAAAGAGCGAGTTTTAGCCTATCAGCTATTTACGGCTAGCGGAACCGTGTGTTACCCCCAGTCGTGGTGAGGCCGAGATTGGCCGACGTTTCGCTTTCGAAGATGACTTCCGTTACTGTCATGGTTGCAATCTTCTTAGAATTGTGTCATCTAATCCGCAATTGAATCTCGATTCATCCATCGTTCATGCATTCGGCGAGTCGAGTATCTGACCCTGACAAAGTGAACTGTTTCTAGACGCGCGTATAGAACATGATCGCATTGCGCTGGCGTTTTCGTTGGTCTACCCGACACTTGTGTTCATAAAGATGCAAAAATGCTACATTGTATATTGTATTATTGAAATCGCTTTAGGTCAATGTTATATTTAATTGTGAAGATATGCCCTGCAATGGACTTAAACGTTATGCGCCGTCAACTTTAGCTTTAGGGTTTAAAGGAGAAAAACAGCGACATTCCATGCGTCCTGTACCCTGAACATTTGAGGAATTCAAGCGCAACGTTGTTTCCTGATGTAGACCGAGTATCGATATATTTCCAACCATGGCTCACTCATGGCGATTTCCACCTACGAAAATTGGTCTCAACTGACAGATGTTTGCTTCATGCCACCTATTATGAACTCGTTTAAATAGCGCGAGG
This sequence comes from Craspedacusta sowerbii, assembly GCA_003687565.2. Lineage (NCBI taxonomy): Eukaryota > Metazoa > Cnidaria > Hydrozoa > Limnomedusae > Olindiidae > Craspedacusta > Craspedacusta sowerbii. The sequence goes on from QQSS02102191.1 coordinate 5,952, forward strand.
AGTGTCCCACAACGATATTACCTGAACTAATACAGAGGCATAAGCATGGAAATGATTGCATACCTTCACAGTTCCAAACATTGGACGAAAATGATTTTTATATCTCTTGCCGAAGCCATACCAAGACATCCTCAAAGTTAAACCCACTCGTTTAGCACCAGTTAACACAACCGCTACAACCCATCTAAGCCCAACTCTACGGTGTACGGGTAGCGTCGAAGAAAGATTTTCAAAACAGACGACTTGTTCAAATTAAGAGCCATAACTTTCTTAATTTTACTCAGAAGCATGAACCAAGCGACGCCTTAAAAAATATGAAGTACTGGGATACAGTTACTGGACCTAAAATCGCCCGTTGTAATGCCTGATATAATGACTGAACGCTGTTTTTTAATTAAGAAAACATTCTCCTGGCTTAATTTGGAAGCCACTATTATAGACATTATAACATGAACTACATTAGTATATGTATATAAGGTTAGGTCACACTAGGGTAATGTTACGGATAGTACTCTACAGGGGTTACTTGCGGTTGACTCTCTCTATTCACACGGGTGCCTTATTAGCGACCGAAAAGGATACGTCATAAGCCAGCTGATAGCAAACGAGTGGCGGCGAATTTGCATCCGGACAAACAAGCTTTTTGCGAATGAATTCCGACGTGAAATACAGCTGTCAAATTAACTTTCCCGGACGACTCTTTGTCGGGACATTAAATGCGTAAAAATCTACATCAAACGTCATTCACCAGATGCATCCTAGCAAGGTAAGTCTTTTCTAAGAAAAGCAAAACAAAAGCCGAATTAAGCAAGAAATCTTTTCACAATTCAACGCAGAGCAATAACAATTTGAGCTCAAAAAATAATGGTGACGATCGGCTTGACGCGCATAAATATCTTTCAATGTTAACAACATCGAAGCCTCTTTCCACAAGGAAATGCTGTGTGGCAATTCAAACTGCGGCAGTACGAAAGACAATTATTTTAAATTTGTAATGTATTTGCCAAAATGAAAGATCGCTTAACACATTCACACATTCATACAGGATCAATTGTTAGTGGATCCCAAGCGTGATATCAATACGAACTAAGTCGATTGCTAAGAAATAGGCCCTCGCGGTTTCAAACAATATCTAAAAGTTTCTTTAACTCTATAATCAACTGCCAGTCAGCTTTCTGCATGTCCTCGCGGAAGTACTGCTTCATCACGTCGATAGACTCGCGAGAAATCTACATGATAGAAAAAGCAAGATAAGCCATCGCTAATAGCGATAAACAATCATAAAGAAGATTTGGAAACCTTATACCGTATCATGACCGCCGTTAGCAACAATCTGGAGGAGAACAGGTGAAGATTGGAATCTGACCTTGCTAATAATGATGTCTTCGTATGTAAAGTGCCTCCCCAACAACTTCGGTGCTTCTCCAGGGACTGGTTCTATCTTCGCGCAGACTTCCATTCCTGCTGCAGCTTTTTCCAGGGGCTTATGGTTGGCTTCCAAACCAGTCAAAAAGCCAATATTCACTAAGCCCTAGACGATATCACCGGTAACCACTGTACTTGAACTTACTCAGGGACAAGTGAAAAACAGTCCAAGTCGCCGATGCAAGCAAGAGTAGACGATCCACATGTAGAAAGACACAATGATGAAGCCACAAAGATAAAATCACTTCCTACGAATAATCAAACTTCGGCAGGCAAACACGCACTCCCTAGAAAACTTTAACGAAATACGAAAGAAAATTTAAGTAACCATGTTGTAATCGCTTACTTCTTTCGTTAATACCACAAGCGGAGTGCCTAGTCTTAGGGTTCCAGCATCGACGTGCACACCCACAACGATAGGGTCACGTGTATTGAAGATGTGTTCCGGCATGATGTGAAACTTGGACGGATACACAGCCAAGTGTTTAAATTCATCGCGCTTTTTAGCCTTGTATTCCTAGAAGAAACAAATCGCCATCTTGGCTCACATTCTCACGTTACCACACTCGAACGCTTTTCCTTTTAAAGCGCCAGTGGGTTCCAGCATAAGCAGCAACCTATACACACAGCGCACCCCGAAACTAAATGCTTTCATAAGCTAATTAACAAAAACCTTAAAATAAAATAAATCTCAGTGTTGGTTTCTACGGTCACACGTACCAACTACAAAGATGTTTCAATTTTCAGCAGATGCTTCCACGCAAATGCTTTTGAAAGGAGAAACGTAAAACGGGGAAATTCAATACAGCAAGGCGTGCGATCAATGAATTGCTCTCATACCTCACAGTAAGCGGTAAACTTGTCGAACAAGTGGTAGATGATGTCCGCCGTAAAAATCCGGACACCTTCCCTGTCTGCGTACTCTTGAGCGTCGCGCTCGACTTTAACATCAAACGCAAGTATAACAGCGTACCTAAAACAAATGCATAACGTTGGCTGATTTACTTGGAAATGAGTAAAGCGACTCTCGTGAATGAACAAATGATGCAAGAACGATTAACGAAACAAACATTAACACCGAACTCGGCTGTAGAGCTTGCAACTCGAATAGAACACGGAAACGAACAATTGCGTCCAAGAACACAAGGTCTCGTTGCGGGGAAAACCAAGGAACTGCAAGCATCGTTTCACTGCGACGTGCAGACGTGCAGACCACAGGTACAACGATTTGATGATGCTGATAGACTAGGCTGGGTGAAGCACTTGAATTTAACAATCTGATCTTCTTCTTGCGTAATACCAAAAGGAAATCTAGCGCGGAAGCCAATGATGAAACAAGCGAACACTCACAGCGGGTTGTTCAAAGTAAGACGAATGCCATACGCAGCTGCCAATGTTTCTCCTCCCCATAAAAAGAAAATGAAACCAATCTGTGATAATGATGCTACGAACAATACGAAACGATGACCACTTTGATCGCGGAAAGTAGCAGGCGGGTGGTTCGAAAGGTCAAAGTGTTTTATCCGAAGTTTGAAACCTTATTAGTAAGGTGTAAAGCATAGCGACCTTAAAAGACTCCTGAAGTACGGCACGATGTCAATTGGGAATCTTAGAATGTCATATAAAAGCTAGTATTCAATTTTCGCTGTTCCTGACTCGTCTGCTAACACATTTGTTAGGCCATAAAAAAGTTGTCTTGTGCTTGCGCATTTATTAGACAAGGCAATTAGACCAGACACTTGCCAATCCGTTTGTCTGCATCCTTGCTCGAAAACTTGGCGATGCCACACATAGCATGCACAAAATGCGGCATGACTGGAAGAGTAGTGTCGCTACTCTTAATAACGGAACCACATCAGCCGGGAAATATGCACATCGGTGCTTCTTTTCCAAAGCGTCTGCTCCAGAGCAACAGCGCTGAACTGCAGCTCGGCAGCACGCAGGTCCAGGCAGTCATCTGCTGAGCATCCCCTGCCCACTCCATAAGCAATCAGCGCATATTCCACACATCATTAAGTCGGAGCCTTCCGTGTCGACCGCGCCTATTCACCACCGGCACATGGCTGGAAGAGACTCCACAATTGGCCAGTAGATAAGATCTAACTGTCAAACCAGGGTGCCTTCCCGAGCACAACGACGCGCGAGTTAAAGTCATTCAACGGCGGCGTTAGGTGCGGGATTTCCTCCAGTAGCATCATGAAGGGAAACTTGAGCTAACCTTAACAGTTTACCGCCGCATCTCCACCCAACGCAAGTGCACACAAGGAGTTGCGAAATCCTATTTTAAAAACCTTGGAAGGTAGTCACGAAGCCTGAAGTCACTCAAGCCTTCCAAGTTGTTCAGCAGCTGTTAAAAACAAAGCAATTTTTCTTCGACAGCCAGAGCAACATGCAGCAAACTTACATGGGCTCGTGTTCTAGCATAACGGAGCACTTCATGGTATCCCTCTTATGCACGGGTCCGATATTCACTCCGCAATACTAAAACATAAACGCCACATACTTAAAAACGATAACAGCAGGTGGAAACCACAGGCAGTTACGTAAAATAAAAATAAAAATGAAATAGAATCAATATTGCGCCTAGAACAATGCAAACTAGCCTAATATACTAACTCATACTAGAAGCCTGCTCCTGCTTGTTTAGCTCACATATGAAGTAGACATACCATCAATATCCAAGCAAATGCATGACAAGGCATAATCGCGTAGCTTAAGGGCAAACATACTGGTATTTTTGAGCTTTTCAGAAACTCCAGCAACGCTTCGAGCGATCCGAGGGTTGATGCTTGGACATAGACACCGCGTTCTGAAACTTTTATTGACGCTAAGCTGGTTCGCACAAATTCCTCAACTTCTTCCTACGGTATGGCATGAACACAAACAACATACGAGTATACGAATGCATAGAAAAAAAAGAGGCAACAAACCATTTGGAGGCAGAGCATTTCGACTTTAAGAGCAAATACGAGCTTCGCAAACAAGAGAATTAAAGTGAAGTGCTTAATACGTGGAAAAATAAACGAATGGCTAAAAAAGGCAAACGAATTGTTACCGAGCAACACAATACATGACATTACTCCGTACGTCAATATAAGAAAACGATAATCCCACACCTCCGGCCCATAGAAACGCACACATAAAAAGATTAGATCTGGGCAAAAATCCATGACAGAATATGCGCTAAAAGTGTTACTCGACCAGCAGACTTACAAGCAACACCAAAAAAAAAAAAAAAAATGGAAAAAGTGAAATTCTCCACCACGTCCAGAACGAGAGTAAACCTGCAAACATTCTAGCGCACAACATAAAATAAAAACAACCATTGCTAGAGATAGGAATCATCTTGAGGATTCATATCTACATTACCTTCCGTCACGCTAAGCTTACCTTGAGAACTTCGATCTCATCTGGGCTCTGTGCAACATAAAGAGGGGAACCGGCGAGAACGCGCTCCAAATCTTTTGCACACAACTTGGCACCCTGGGCCGCTTCCAGAACTTGGTGATGAATGTACTGAGCCTATGATAGGAAAGAAGCCATGCAAAGAGCAAGTGAATCGACCTAACAGATTACTGAACAAACTGCAAAAAAAATCGAGATGAAGAAAGTCCGAAAGCAAGGCACTTTAGAAGAAAGGCTCCCGACCGAAATTCCGAGGAAAGAAATGAAAGGGAAATGTTGCCCGGTCAGCCTTGGTACAAATTACGTCCAAGGAACGCATGCAAGCGAATCAAGCACAACGAATCAAGCTTCCGCGCACCTTTACACGAAGTTCTCTCATCGGCTGGGGGGTGAGAACCGATCGAATCTGCGTCACAACTGCACCGTCAATTCCACCGGTGATGATAGTGTCGCCTTCCTTTAACTTTCCGTTAACAAGAATCACATCTATTGTCGTGCCAAGTCCCGATATCTGCTTAACCTGAGATAAGTAAGGCAAACACAATGACTGCAGGCTGAAAACGACATACGTAAGACCGATCGTACTTGGACTGCGAGCACAGACAGCTTCAGCAGCGGACGCCGCGGCAACCGCGCATACACCGACCTACCTCCATAACAGTACTTTCTAACTCCTCGCTGTACGCAAGCTTCTTTGCAAGCCGGGACTGTGTCAACTTGCAGATGAGGAAGATCAGGTCAGCCATGCCGTCACCAGAGTGAGCGGATGTCGGCACCAGAGAAATGTACGATTTCGGATCAGGATTCTTGTAAAACAAGGCGGCATTCAAACCCTGAAAAAAAAAAATTAGCCAAGGACCAAACGTTAAATCACAGGAATCAGATTGCAAAAAGTCAACACTGTCAGGTTGGCGCCTTAAAACATGTCTTCAGCGAGTGAATTTTCTCTCTTGCAAAAATGTACATCGTCACACAAAATGACAGACGATGCGAAAAACTAATCCTTGCATGCAATAGGCTATATCGATAAAGCGACACCACAGTATACAAAGCTGGACAGTGTAAACAATTAATGAACAATTAAGAAAAAGGAAACCACTAAAAGCCTGCCCCTCCGCAACCCTGTCTATCTGTCACGAGTAAATATTTTTTTTTTCGCGGGAGTTACGGCAGTGCTTCCATGAGCCTGCTCAATTAGCAGCAACATTCTTGTCGACTCCTAAAGGGTGTACAAAGGGGTTGCAACCGCAACAACAACAATACAAGGTGGAAGTATCATCAAATCGCCCCAAGGAAAGCAAAAGGAATCACCTGCTCAGCGAGCTCAGTAATGACTTTAGCGGAGCGCTCCTCAAACTCCTGAATTGTGATTCTGTTTTTCTGCTTCTTTATCGTATCCTCCACCTGCATCTGCGGATTCTTCTTCCATTCAAAGATGCGGTCGATCTGAAGAGCGCAAAGGTTAAACGAGTTCCACGCCTTTAAGAAGTTCGCATCTTAATATGCGTACCCACCTAACCCTCCAAACTATTAGCGTTATACGCCCGTAAACAGTAAACGAAACAACGTACACCAATCTCAATTTTTGAGTTGTGTGAGCATCCAATATCATCGGTCTCAAAGAAAAAAAAATTTCGCCAGCAATAACTTATAAAAAACAAAACAAAGAAAAACCGCAACGAAGAAGGGGCCTGAACGGATAAACTGAACAAGGGGCGTAAAACTTGGAAGTTACCTTATTTAAAGCCACAACAAATGGCGTGTGTTTTTTCCGCAGCAAATTGATCGACTCTATAGTTTGCGGTTCCAAACCATGCATAATGTCTACAACTAAGATCGCCATGTCGCAAAGGTTTGAGCCTCGAGACCGCAGGTTGCTAAACACAAATTTACATCCACTGAACTTAATTAAGTAACTGACTAACTACCAATGTATATATATATATATATATATATATATATATATATATATATATATATATATATATATATTTTGAAGACAGTACAATAAAAAAGCTAACATGCTGCTACAAACCAAGAGTTCATACCTGAAAGACTCGTGACCTGGTGTATCTATGACCAACAAGCCAGGGAGCTTCATGTCAAACTCCTGAAACTATAATAAAAGCAAAATTGATAGCAAACCTAAATTGCAGTTGACATGTTCCACCAAAGCGGCTAAAACAACTGTACTTGAGCGAGAACAGACATGTTCCGTACTGTCGCAGTCAATGGAAACTTCGCCACCTGCACCAGACGCCGATGCTGCAAACATGCATCCATAAATAGGTGACTTATCTGACGAATACTCACCTCCTTGATCATCTTACACTGCTCCTTGATATTCTCCTTTGGAATATTCGTTGCACCGATCTGCTGGGTAATACCACCAGCCTCGCCATCTTGAACATTTGTGTGACGAATCTACAAACAATGAGCATCACACACGACCACGTTCGCTCAACCAGCAGTACACCCACATACTACAAATCAACCACAAACAAATAATCTAACCCATTATTACTTTTTGGTGCACAAATCACCAATCAATCAGTGTATGATACTGTTCGACATATTTCGCCTTAGCAAAGACTCCTAGTTGCAAGCTTAAAGCTTTACTAGACCAGAGCTGAACTTCCTCAAGCGGCCACACCGCAATATGTGTAGCGTATAAAGCAAGCAGACGCATATTACCTTATCAAGAATTTTAGTTTTTCCAGTATCAACGTGTCCAAGAACACAAATGACCGGGGCGCGAAGTTTATCCGTTGTTCTCCTTGCCTCAGCTTCCATGCGACGTTTCTGGCGAGTAAAAGAAACGGAAATGTAGAAGAAGAGCATCACTGGCCGCAAAAGTAAGAGTAATACAACACTCAACATCGGAGCAGCATTCAATGTGGTCCAAATATAACATACTGCCTACAATATCGGCAAAGCTTTTGCAAAATGGCAAACAATCGTCTTGGTAGGTAGCCAAAGCAAAAAACAAATCTTGCAAAAAATAATAACATGCAAAGGAGCCAGTACAGAAATCGTGACAGGCTTGCTGAGCACCAAAAATAAATGGTCTGACAAACCAGGATTCTCTCCTTAGCGCGTTCCTTTATCTTTTCAGGTGTCAACTTTTTATCGTCATCATCATCTTCATCCTCGTCGCTTGAGCTCTCATCCTCACTTGACTCCTCATCAGTAGACTCCTCATCCTCTTCGGATTCCGATTCATCTTCGGATTCTTCTTCCTCACTTTCAGACTCGTCTTCAGTCTCTTCTTCCGACTCCTCGACATCCACAGACGCTTGCGTCTGAGCCAATTCTGGCTTCGCGGGCAGTATTTTGGCTTGCTTGGCTTTTGGCTCTTCCACTGCGTGCTCTAAATAAAAATATTGCGGACATTACTAACCCGACAAACCTAACACTAAATAGAGCAATCTCAGAAATCATTAGAATTATTAATCACAATTGCTTTGCCAGTGGATTAACTTCCAGAGTAATAGCGTAGCGCATTAAAGGTCAATGTATCCGCATAGCATGACGACGTTGCATTTCGACACGCCATTACGCCTTGCTCGTTTAGTGCAGCGCCTTCATGCGATATTTACTCTTTTCCATAAGCGAGTTGCATGATTTAAACCTATTCATAGATAAATTTCGTGAAAATAGCCTTTCAAAACTTGACAGATGCTTAGAAGGTTGGGGGTCAGAGTGTGCGTTTTCTGTTTTGGAAAGTGCTGTTTGAGGTACGCATGAATTTGTGCTCGGTTTTCAATTTCTCCAGTCTACTTAAATTATTTAAGCATGTCACTTTTCCTTCCAAAGTCCACAAGGCAGAAGGAGCAGACCTTGTCAAAGTTAATTCAACATTTTCTTATTTCATCACGTACTTCATTTTACATGATGTTTTTAAACACTGTCTTACCAAGCATGTAATTTGATGGATTCTTCTCTTTGTAGTTATGGCTTTTGGTAAAGTGGATTAGGAAGCGTAGCCTAAAAAAACTTTCTTCTATCATGACAGAAGAAAATATTAGTTCTTCGAATAATCACCTTCAGCTTCAAGCTCCTCGATCGCATCCCAACTATCAGCCACGGGGCGATCTTCATCCAGCTGGTCCCAAGAGTTGATGACTTCACTTTCAACAATTACAGGTTCTAGAAAATCAGGCATGCTTACAAACAAATTATAGCACTTCATTGGTACATGAGAACTCTATAGCCAATAAATACCTAAAAAATAGCAGAAAGGCCACAAGCAATGCAAATATTTACACTAATTTACCAATTATCAAATATTTTAGTTTATGAATGAAGCTTACAAAAACTGCCATCTTACTTGTTTGCTCTTCTTCTAGATGATCTGATGCTTCCTTGACTGGAGCACTCGCTCCATCATTAAAAGATTCTTCAGTTTTTTCTGGTGATGGAAGCTCACTGCCAACAGACAGCTCTTGCTCACTTGACTGACCCTTAGTCGCTTTCTTCTTCTTGCCATACATAACCTTCTTCTTTTGTTGCACAGGCTCAGCGGAGTCCATAGCTGGAATTTCCACACCTTGCGGAAACATTTTGCTAGTTAGTATCAGCCCTTTATACCATCGAAATCGAATTAACCAGACATCAAACTTCGGTCGGCACCAGACACAACCAATATTGGTACAACAAACCGAAATTAATATTATGAAAGCCTCTTTTAGATCAGAAAGAAAACAGCATTTACAAAGTTCGCCTAATTCGCAAACAGACAAGAGCCTTACCAAGCTGCTGCTTCATAGCTTCCAACATGGCTTCCGCTCTACGACGCTGTTCTCTCTGCGCTGGAGTGAGAAGTTTTCCCTCCTTTTTCAGCCTCTCTTTCCTCTCCTATGCAGGCAATAATCGCGCAATTACGATCAAAATCGATCGATGGCAGAAGATCGCGACAAGCGAGATCAGCATTAACAACTTACAAGCAAGCTTCCTATCTGCGAAAACAATACAAGCTTACATGGATCTGTGAGCAACATCTTAAACAAAAATTCAAAATCAGCACGCAGGAAACAAACCTTTTCTTTTTGCTTCTTCCTTTCCTTCCTCTCCAACTCCATCTGAATCTAAAACACACATTAAGTTATAGCGACTCGAAATTTATCAAAACACTAAAGAAATACGTACCAAACTAATGATTAAAAGCCCAGCAGCCTTAAATATGCATTCACACTACCTTTGCAAGCCGTTTTTCCTCAGCCTCTTCAAAAGCACGCTGTTTGGCTTCTTCTTCCAGACGCAATCTTTCTTGCTCTCGCTTCACTTCTTCCAGAGCTTCTTGCATTTTAGAGATGGCAGATTTTCCGGGCTTTTTTGTTTTCTTCTTGTCCTCGTCAGCAGTTTTCTTCTTTTTCTTTTTCTTCTTCTTGTCTTTGCTACCAGCTGCGCCATCTTCACCTCCACTGCTCTCCCCGTGGTCTGACTCCACGCTTGGCACCACCTCTATCACCCCGGAAACAGCTTTAGCTCCATCCTTTTCTAAAAAGGATTAGAAATGCTATCTTATTCACAAAGCTATAGGAAAATAGGACATGTATAGTAGACATGTAAGCAGCACGTTTTTTTATGGGAGCGCAAGCCATTCCTAGAGTAATTATAAATAACACACTACGTAATATCAAGTCCTAATTAACTGTGGTACATAGGATCATTAGCATATACTCTCGAACTTTGCCCGCAGAACCTAGACGGAGCTTCTTCGCAGAAAGTAACCACAACAAAAAAAAAGTTTTGCTAAAATTCCTTCAGAAACAACTTTAGCATCAGGCGTAGCGCACTGAGCACCACATCAAAAAATTATCAAGCGGCCAGAAACGTTTATCAACCCAGGTAATCAATACAATACTGCGAATGCGTAACAAAACAGTTTAATCCGAATGCATTATGGTGGATGTCAGAAGTACGAATATTGTGCTTCACGTTAACTAAAGCAATGTATATTAACATTTTATCAAAAACACGAGAAATAAAGGCAGGGAAGAAAAAAACCTACCAGCCGATACAGTCTTTGCTTCCGCCTCGATCAAGGTAGAAGATACTTTCGACTCTGCTGCTTCTCCCGCAGGTACAACACTTTCACTTTGTTTGGCTTTCTGCTTTAAGATCTTCTTTTTATCACTTTCTTTCTTCTTTTTATCTCGCTCTTTTTTCTCTGCCTTTTTCTCGGCAGCTGTTTTGATGCGAATCTCCTTCTGCTCATCGGTCGAGGCTTCTTGCTCTACTGTAAGCCTTTCTTTTGATTTGTCGCTACTGACACTTTCCTTTTCCTTCTCACCAAGGTCAGTATTTTCATCAGACTTCAGCTTCTTGGTTTTCTTCTTCTTAGAAACCTTTCGAGCTTCTCCCTCAGAATCCTCATCGAGCTCAAGATCACTATTAGCAAGCTTTATATTCTCATCCGAATTCAGATTCTTTTTTGCCTCCTGTAAAATTTTTGCGTCATCAGAGTCATCTTGATCTTTCTTTTTCTTATCTTTACGTTTGATCTTTTTGGAATTCTTGAGACTCTTAGTGTCAGGAAAATCTTCCACATCTTGGTCAATAGATATCACCTGGCTATCTTTATCATCAACATCATCATCGTTCACAAAAGCAGCTTTCTTGGACATCTTTTTCTTTGAATGTTTTGTCAAACTGTCATCAACCTTGAGTTCCGCCATGATTCTTGAAATGTCATCTTCTTCCGGTTTTTCTGCCCCCTTTTTTTTCTTTTCCTTTTGCTTGTTTTTCTTCGCAGCCACTTTAATTTCCCCATCTTCACCCACGTCCCTATCGCCTATTCCATTGTCATGGACTGCCTTTGCCATTTCCATATCCGATCCATCGTCAATATCATCATCTTCCTTCGGTTTGGTCTTCTTGGCTTTTTTCTTCTTTGAGTTTAGTACTGGTGCAACACCCTCCGTGATGTCCAGCTTCGCCACGATTTCAGATATATCGTCATTTGCGTCCTTTGAATTTCCTTTCATCGACTTATCTTTTCTTGGCGCCTTTTTCGACACGACGTCAGTGAATCTCCCATCATCGGACGCATCGCTATCCTTGTCGTCACCAATCTCCCCTCTTGCTTTTACACTTTTCCTATCCTTCTTGCTAGTGACCTTGGAAGCCACTTTATTGGACGCTTCTTCATGGAATGCATCTTCTTCATCAACATCACTACCACTGCTGTCTTTTGCCTTTCCCTTGTTCCTGGTATCTTTCTTGCTCGTCTTCTTTGATGCCACTTTAACGTACTCATCATTTCCAGACGCACTATCTTCACCCAAAGCATCCTTTTTGTCATCATCATCAGAATCATCATCATCAATCATTAAAGCACTGAATGATGGCTTCACTTTCCCCTTCAAGAAAATTAAGTTGAACTCTTACAACAAGTGTAAATTCTGACATCGGCAACAAAAAACTTATAGAAACAAGTATGAATACAATGCTCATATCATGCCGGGCAGGCAAGAAATAGAGTAAGAAGCAAAACCAGGCAAAGCAGACGTCTTACATCTTACATCATTTTTTCATACATAAACAGCAAAAAATTTGTAGCAAAGTCCGGGTACATCAATGGCAGTTCAGAAATCAAATGTATTTCAGATGCCCTGCTTTGGGGTTCAAGGCAAAATTTCAAAAAACTTGCCTTAAGCAAACAGGCATCATTGGATTTATATCTAGGGTTCTATCTTTATCTGTATCTATCTATTTATATGTAACACACCACAGCCCTACTTTGTCAGCGGTGGATGTCTGTCCACAGAACATGCTCAGATATCACAAGTTAGTCTGGCTTGGCAATATTTATGTGACAGTACAACACTAAACATTTGATCAGCTATTTCTATCTTATCGATTTACAGATCCTCGCCAAGAAACATGGCCATCTTTTGTGATAACTGAAAGGAATCTAGACTTAATAGCATATCTCTATCCACTACTCAGATAACTAAATTAAGTTACACTACAGTACAATTTAAGCAAACTGCTTTAATTCAAGTTAGCCTTAAGGCCATCAAATTAAAAAAATTAAAAAATTAAAAAGCACCCATTCACTTCCAAAACATTATGATATTTCTTACACAGTAGCTGAATGTTACGATAAAGATTTCATCTACTGTCCACCTGTTGAATAGATCAACTTTTGAAATGCTCACGCCAATAGATCCCCAGAAGCTGGTACCAAGGTACCAAAATTCTTATTTTTTTTAAATGGACAAGCTAATTTTGATAACAGACACAAAAAATGCATGCAGAAACCTTTTTAATAGCAGGAGGCATGCAAAACCTGTGATTGCTTGTGCATCAGTTTTTTTTTGTTTTTTTTTTTGCTCTACCAACAACATTCTGATAAATAACCTGTCTTAAATCAAGTCAGGCATTCCTTGATAAGAAAAAAAACCTTCAGACATTCTAACCTAATAATAGAACTTTCAACGAGGCAAAGCTGCCTTCTTTTGCCTCTGACATGAAGTCTGAATTGCAAGAAGCTGTGTCGATTTAGTGCAAGCAATAAATAAGGGACACGCTTCCAAGCTTAAGTAGTTTTCATATCATGGTGGTTTAGCCGAAGCAAATCCCCAAAAATGCTTTTTAATTATTTGAATAGGGTGCTTGCTTTGAGGGAAGACAAAAATTAGCAAATGAATTACCAAAGGCACATAATTACCAAACTGACATGATGACAGACACTTAGCCGACTACAAAAATCATATAAGGCCCTTACTTTGGCTTTGCTGGATGTCCTGACCTGTGCATGCTCCTCGTCAATATTTGTATCAGCATCATCTCCACTACTTTCAACTACTAGAGCATTGAAGCCAGGTTTCTGCTTGGACGGCTACATAATAAAGGCAAACAGATGCTACAGAAGCTTAGCAAGAAGCAATATCACCAATCTGACATTAGCACAAATGTACACACAGATGCATACACAAACAGTAACGAATGCCTGCTACAGGAAAGGTAGAGGGAACAGACAATTGTATCATACCAGGCAGAAATAATGAAGCAACACTGATAAGTGATAGGGAAAAACAGTCATGATCCTTAACAAAATATAATGCCCTATGATTTGGTAAATGATGAAATGGTGCCTTAAGCAGGCAAAGACATAGAGCAAAAACTCAATGCAAATCCTTACCAAGTAGCTATAAGAGCAATCAAGGATTACCTATTGTGGATTATGATAAAGTACTCATTGAAAATGAACTACAAGATGAAGAACCTTTAACTTCTTTCAAAGCCTTCAAGACTTTCAGTCTGCCCTTAGCTATCCATCAAGCCAAGAGCAATAGCTGAAATTATCAACCTCCAGAACAAATTTAGAGAATATCATAGAGTTCAGATCACCATATAGATAACAGAATCGTTAAACTAGAAATTCCTTGCTCATCTGCAAGGACTACTTTAAGACCAGATTCTCTCCAAGCCAAGTTGTGACCTTTCTTTCTTTGCACTGTGTGCTTGAAACGCTACAGCGATGGATATTGGGCTTACAATTTTTCACTTAGCAACTTCCCCAAGTAGCCAGATATTTTGATGCTACAGTGACGGCTTACAAGTTTGTTACTTTAAGATATCTGATTCACACCTGTCCAGACAACCTTGGGGATGTCTTGTAACAGGAAGGCGGTCAAGACAGAAAACATGCCAGCGAAAGAAAAGGCACAAATTAAATTTAAGACCAAATCTCACTGTAATGTGCAATACAAACTAAAGCCTAAGGAACTAGGGGAACATGTAATCATTAGCAATCATAGCTTCTCTAATAGAACCAGCAGGGAAAGCTTAAACTTCAATATATGTATGAATGCCCATTGAGAACATCATCAAGGTTACTTAGAATAAAGAACAGAGGCAAGTTGCAAATATGGCAAAAAGCAAGCACACTAAGAGAATAACATAAAAACTTCAAGTATGTAACAAGAATAAGATTAAGCATCAACTGAGCCATGAAAATAATTTCTTACTTTTGATGGCTCTGAAACATCTTCCCTAAACACAAATATATGAATAATGATCAATAGCTGAATCAATTTATTAAAAAATTAATCACCCGGGCAGTAATTCTTAATCAAATTAGTCCACACTCATTAACCTCAGCATTATGTTAATTTTGGTTTAAATCCCAAGCAAGAGCACACCTGATCACAGGATTACTACTTATGCCCTTCTTCTTCTTTTCCTTCTTCCTTCTATGTGCTGGCTGCATATCACTGGCATCCTCTGCTTTGCTCACTTCTGCATCTTTAGCAACCTCAACATCATCATCCCTGTTTAAAAAGCAACATACACAATGTACAATATTCTTCAGTTAGTTAGCAGCATAATCCTCTGCTGAGTCAAATCCAACTCGCACGGTACACCAAGATGTATACTGAAAATTCATTATTATTCATCTATTGTTATTCATCTTGTATAATGGATAATTAAATAGCAAAACACATGATAAAAAATAAGATACACTCTTGCACTTGGTAGGGTTGTAAATGTTTTCACCACTAATCATTAAAAAAAAGTTGCTCAGAAGTCATTTGTGCCAAAATAACAATGACAAATAACAAACTAATTATCATGAGAACTTACTAGATATGAATTCTTAACAGCAGTCCTTACACAAAGCATTTTAATTGGGGAATTCTTATCAAAAATTTAAAAGAGCAATCTGATCTGTAGAACCAGCGTCATAAAGGTATCACAAATTTAGTCAAAGCATCAGCAAAAATAGAGAAAACATCACGATACCTCACTATCATCTCATCAAGTACCAGTACACAGCAGGTATTGCACGATATCTGAATAAATTCTGGTATCATTTGCACTATCCTAATGTGATGAAAGCAGCAAGAATGCTCGTATTCTTGCCCGACACCATGTTCATGTCACATGATTTTCTACTTAGTTTGGCCAATACAGCTGCACATTATAATGAATTTCATAGAATGGAGGATGTGTGCATTTTTGACGTTATTGCAAAAGTAAGCTGCCAACGGTATCATTTCTGGTATCATTTGCACTATCCTACTGTGATGAAAGCAGCAAAAATGCTTGTCTTCTTGCCTGCCACCATGTTCATGTCACATGATTCTCTACTTATCTGGCCAATGCAGCTGCACATTATAATAAATTTCATAGAATGGGGGATGTGTGCATTTTTGACAATATTGCAAAAGTAAGTGGCCAATTAGTTGCTAGCTTGCATGAAAAAGTCGCTTAATAGCAACATTTCAAACCGGGCAAGGCAATTATACAATGTACTTCACCTAACTAATGGTTGCAGTGGCTATTCGTTTTGCATGACCCTTGCTATATGGTGTGTACACAAACTTTCTTATCAAGTCAGCCAGGCACTTCCTAGTAATAGAAATCTAAATAATTTAAATACTTTGATGAAACCGGAACAGTCTAGTAGGCAATTAAAATATTCCTGTTTCCCCGGGGCTTTCGTGAGGCTAATATCAAATTCCTATATTCCTTAAGCTCTGCACGTTAATGCTTTTGGTAGTCTGGATGAATTAAACTTAAATCAATTGTACATAGTGTCCCATGAGTGTCTGCATGGAAATACTATAGAACTTCGAACTTTCAAAAATTTGAAGTCTTGACATGGACTACCGATGAACAGGTT
The DNA here is from genome assembly GCA_003687565.2 of Craspedacusta sowerbii. Classification (NCBI taxonomy): domain Eukaryota; kingdom Metazoa; phylum Cnidaria; class Hydrozoa; order Limnomedusae; family Olindiidae; genus Craspedacusta; species Craspedacusta sowerbii. The sequence goes on from QQSS02102191.1 coordinate 22,420, forward strand.
CCACTTGCAGACTGACTGTTATGCTACGGTTAACTGTGCCAGCTAAAATTAAGCATTAAAAATTTTTTTTGCATGATCAGCGTTAAATTAACAGCTCCACAGAACACAAAAGACAACTTAATGGATTAATGTCAAAACACTTTACCAATCATCCTGTTGCTTCTGCACTTTCTTGCCTTTACCCATCACTGACTTAAGACGTCGCCCAAAGATTGCTCGTTGAATCAACAAGACGCAAAATACGGCAGTTACGCCAAGTTTTCATAAAAGCCTAGGATTGACTACTAACGATGCACCCTTCTAACATCCAGTAAAATGCCAATTCCACTTTTGTTACCTTGGCAGGAAATACGCCGGCTTGTATCTATTCCGCGGAAAGTGATATTTACTAAACTTTCCAAGATTATTTATACCACATGGAAAACAACGTAGCATGTCAGGACGAACAACTGCAGATTAAGCTCCCAGAAAGTCTATAGGCCTTCCAGCAAATCAAGCGATTCAATTCACTAGCTCTGTATAAACTTCAAACGCTCAAGTAGCCAGACAATCGAAAGAACAAGGAGAACCCAACTTCGCTAATTTTTTGAAATCGACCGTTTGCAATCCAGAATCTACTAGAATTTGAAGTAACCTTTGCTAACTTCGTGTCGGTTCGTCCAGGCAGGTTCTGCGCGTTCCGTCATACGCATGCGGAAAACTAAAAACCATCCATGAAATCGATGGCCTTGGGCCCCGTACGTGTTGCAGTTACCTCGCTGATCACAACACGCATGAGCCTGATTGATTTATTCGCCCATGACGGTCCCATGTTGCAAGAGATAGATGTTGGCCATAGGCCATCGAGATATTGTAAATTTTAGCCTCCGTCAAAGGTTTTTCTTGTTATGCAAACACTTCCGAAGAATTCTCCGCCACTAAAATAAAGACGCCGTGAATCGCAGTCGGCCAAACCCGCTGATGGATACTTTCTCCACAAGAAACATAACTTTTCGAGTCTCTAGGTATGAATCTTATAGCAAAGTTATTAAAGCAGGTAGACACGTTACTATGGTGATTTAAATATTGGTAATTTAAAAATCGATATTGGTGATTTAATAGCTATGACATAAGAAGGACTTTCATCTTAAAAACATGCCGCATAAAAATGCAAACACGGTCGACAAGAAGTTCTGAAAAAGCTCAGCCTCAATCTGTATTTAACTCACTGCATAGGTCATGGCCATGGTCATGGTCAACGCCATAAGTCTTTTCATCGAGCACCATAAGCGGACAAGATTCGTCCAATATATGGACGTATAAGCCAATACCATTGATGATAACGGCGTGTAATGTCAGACTTAATGAACAAAATGTAGCATCAGGTTGGTTGCAGGGCAAAGTACCACGATGTATCGTACTCTATGGCTTCACTAGGGTGTTATTAAGCATCTTTTCAGCAGAATTTCGAAGCCGGGAGGCGGATCAACTTGATCTTAACAAGTTGGTTGCTTGTTTTTACCAAACGAATTCACTGGGTGGCAAGTGTTGGAGAAACTTGATCACTTTTTATTTACAGTCACTTAGCCTTGGGCTTTCCTTGGCAATCGGCAATTGCACAATTTTAGTGATTCCATATATACTGCCCTCGACAGACAATACTGCGTCTTCTTTTACCAAACAAGAGCTTTCCTCCGTAGACGTTTTTCATCAGGTGGCTATTATACCGATGCTGCATACTTTGAAAGTAAGGTATGCACGCTTCGGGTGATGTTGGTGTTTGTAAAATAAATCCAAAATTTTTAAAACATTTAGTTCGTTAACGTTAAGTACTCCATGACGTATCGTACGAGGCCTTGAGTTTCTTGTCATCTCAGCATGAGACATAATTCTCACTATGCGCTTTTTTAGCCTATGTAGTTAGCTTGTTAGCTTGCTTTTATGTGCTGCCCCAGTATATTATCCCAAAAGAAATATAAGGATGAATAATGGAAAGTAAATTAATCTTAATACTTCAAAATCAAAGTACTTTCTTGATTTTCATATGACCCCAATGTTTTTACATACCTTTTTTGTCACTTCACGCACGTGTTTCGTCAAAATCAGGTTTTCGTCCAAGCTAACACCTAGAAACTTTGTATAATAGGCACGGTTAATGTAATTTCCATCTAACGTCAAGTTTCTTAAGGAAAGTGGCAGGATGTCAGTATCTTTCTCACTTCCAAAAACCATATGCCTTGCTTTTTTAACATTCAGAGAATGGCGAAATGAAGAAAATAAGAAAAACATTGTCCTTCGAAGGCGGGCGATTGACGAAAAAAAACCTCGGAAAGAAATCCGTAAAGGACAGAGCCTCATTTTTATAGATAACAAGAGCATAAACTCTTGTTCTGACTTTTGGGATTACTGCTTGCATCTTATAGGGTCCGGGGAGGCTGTTTTGGCTGAAAATTTTATGTTTGATGTAAATGATCTATTTTTTGATGTTTCGAAGGCAGGTTGTGAGTTAATGTACTCCAACAATGTGTTACTGCGGATCACGTACATCGCCGATGGAAGGCAAGCATTTTTGTATCTGCTGCTTTCATTTTGTAGTTGTAAATATACGTTTTAAATCTTTAAACTGGTTGCCAGACTCTTACAACCGATTGGAGGGAGGCATCCCTTTTGAGGGAAAGGAACAGCCAAGAGCAGGTCTGTGTCGCAGGTAAATCCCTCGATAAGGAAAGCATCTGGACTAGCATCATGGAGCACCGTTGTAGCACATTAAGACTATGAATGTGCCCTTAAAATCTTAGCAATATGTTACCAACTCCAACCCTTTGATTGGAAATGTATATATAAACAGTGCCAGAATAAAAATAATCGACGTAAGGGCATGAACGCGGCTCAACTGAGACTCAATAAACAAAATGATCGACCTAAGGTAATGAATGAGACTCAAACTGGACATTTTATTTATTAATGAGACTAAGCTCGACAACACTTTACGGCAGCTCGATTGGCGGTAAGTGAGTTCTTCCCGGCAATCAAGAAGGATCACAAGAGATGCGGAGCCGGTGCACTTATTTTCATACAAAAGGATTTTTTTTTCCCACCATTCGAACCTTATGAAGGATTGCCCATAGGGCTTTTGGTAAACAGAAAACGCTGGATTATTTGTACGATTTCACCTTTTACGATCAGCCCGACGCAACACTTCTCGAATGAGTTTCCAATTCGCATTACAAAAGCTTTCATTTCAAAGAGAACATAGGCCTCAACATAGACTCAAGATAAACGCTGTTAGACAGAAGCTGTTCTCTTTCCCCCAAAGAACAAGAAGATCGATTTTGAACTCTCTATCAAAATTAATAATAAACGAGTATTTCTGTCCAATAAAGCTAAGTATTTGGGTGTTTTATTTGATCCTCATCATTCTTAGAGAACCCATCTTGTGGAACTCTAAGAAAAATATTAACGTGCTAACGGGCTTTTAGCAATGATACTGCACTAAGTTGATGCTGCAACTTTAAATAAACTTTACTACGGTATATTTTACACCACATTACCTACGGGTACCTCGCCTGGGGTCTTTCCGACAAACAATATCTAAAACTAATCTTGAAACTTCAGCAAAACGCGATAAGAGTATTATCATTTTCTGATTTTCAAGAGCCAACATCTGCACTGTTTTCACAATTAAAAATACTAAAACTCGAAGACATCATTCAACTTAAATTATGTCTCTCTATGCATGACTGGCACAAAAAAAATATTCCAAAGTGTCTCCATCAACTCCACAAATGTGACGCAACTATTCTTAAAATCGGGTGAAACATTGTCCAAAACCTTGATACTATCAAGGCGTACACAAGCATATGGAACTAAGAGCATAAAGTTCCAGTGTGCATCTCCATGTAGCCGTCTTTCCGAGATTAATATGAAATTCACTGCTTCCAAAGCGACTTTCCAAAATGAATACTTTATTCAAGCTCAAAGTGTGCTTTGTTTGTGCTTTTATTAGTTTTTGTACGGGCTTGCGCGTGATTTGGCGACACGATTTCATATTTGATTACCTTTACGACTATTCCGTTTATTTAATATTTTTACTACGGGATTGTCGAGTTAAAGATTAAATTTGTTATCGCGGTTCTCCACTGTAACTAACCTTTTCATTATCTTGGTTGCACGCAATTTGCCGATGTGGTTGTATTTTATAACTCTGTTTGTAACCTCAGATGACTTGTGGTGCGACTACTATTAGTTTGCACTATACCATTGTTTCTATATTCTTGACTAAGAGACATTCGGTTACTTTTTCGCGAAAGAACGCTAGTGTTTGACGTGTGGCACTTGGCACGGTAGCAATCCTTCCCTTGAGTGTGGTGAGTATGCTAAGCGAAGGTTTTTATATATTTGTAGTCAATAGCACAATTTATACTGAAACATTCGCGCCTATACCAACGAGACATCCTCGATCCGAATAGCTACGGCTATGCAGGATGCCCCCTACTCCAAGACACGTTAATAGTGGAAAGTATTGCTTTTCATAGACACGCATTGGGCCGCGGGCTGCTGTACACTGGAAAAGTAGGGGTGCAGGGAGAAATAGTTCGAGCAACCCTACCCTACAGCATCCTTGCCTCTGATCTGAAGGAAGTCTTCAGATCAGTGCATCCTGGCATAAAGCGGCGGGTTGACGAGTGAACGGTATGACATCAGAGGGTCCCCGAAATAGGCTCTGACTGTCGGCGCATAACTGGCTGTTGCAATTACTAATGAAATCCTGTGCTGAACACTTTGTTGCTTTAGCAGCGCCAGTTTGTAGTACAATTACTTACTCCATGTCTATGGCGTAGTCTTATAACTTTGATGAGACTGATTTGATGATCCATCTCCAACCAGGAAGCAACTAGCAATTGGAAATTGACCATGCACCTAAGATGTCATTTATTATATTAAGTTTTTTTTACTGTGCTTGTGCTCTACGGAATCCATTATACTAGATTGTACATCTAGCATGTCGCTGGACCTGACTCGGCCCGAACTAGGGAGCTTTCGTAGCTTTAGGATGTAATCAGGTTAGGTTCTCATCAATTCATCTACTCCTAAAAATCCTTAGGGTTTTCTTGAAGGAGGGTCCCTATGAGCTCAGCTCAATTGGCTGTGTTGCTAATATGTATAGCTGTCTATCCTCCCAATCCTGTTATCATCTATTATTTGGTAGTTGCCCTCCCTGGTTTCTAATCGCACCGTAATGTTTCAAAGTGTGAGAAAGTGACCTGAGACTCGCTTCAGGACATATATATATATATATATATATATATA
>QQSS02102191.1:27718-40700 GCA_003687565.2 Craspedacusta sowerbii
TATTAAATCTCAATAAATTATTAAAGAGTGAGAGAGAGTTAACTGTCTCTCTAAATGAAATATATATATATATATATATATATATATATATATATATATATATATATATATACATAAATATATATTTTACATAATTATATTATATACATAAATATAATACATGGTGTGCTTTTATGTGAAGAATGTGTTTGAAAAAAAAAATGAGTTGATTAATCATTCACCATTGATTAAGTAGTACTTAAAAGCCTGAAAGTGTGATTTTTGTGGGTAAATGGTCTCACGCTAGATAAATGCATTTGAATCAATTGGTAGTTTTAAGGTTTTATCACTCGAAACTGCATGCAATCCTTCAAAGCTGTGTTTCTCTGTTTACCTGTTTAATCGAAACTAGCAGATTGACTTCTTTGTTTTAAATTTAAGTTTTGCTGCTAAATTCCTTGTAATTTTGTTACCTTGAAATGGACCTAAATTCTGTGTTGCTTCAGATTTATGTGATTGTGATAGTCTTGGAATTAGTTGTTCTAATGAATGAAACAAGGGATCTATCACCAGAGGAGCTATTGAGGTTTGTCTATTGCTTGGTATATTTCTGGCATTGCTGTTGCTTATTAAGTTAGTGTTGTTGTTTTCATGGAATATGTTTTCTATAGTTATTAGCTTGAAGTTAATTGAGATTTTAACATCTGATGAAATGGGATTATTTTATAAGTAGACCATAGACAATCAAATAGTAGTGATGGATTTTAGCAGCTATATGGCCTATGGTGCTGATGGTATATCTGCAAGCACGAAACATTAAACTTGAACCATACAATGCAATTTTATGTAAGTTAGCTCCTCCTTCGAGGAGCATGGCTAATGTATCCACAGGGGTATGCTAAATCTATTTTGCCCCTAGAACTGAGCAGCATTTTTAGCTGATAGCTTGTTTTCAAGCAATGTATGGTTTTGCCTAGAAATGTTTATATTAGAAGCAAGGTGGAGAAATTACAGTGCTACATTGCAGCATGCCTAAAGAAAGCACTCAAAACATTAAAATAACTGCGTTTGCTCAAGACTGCCTTCAAAGACACTTAATATTTATATTTATGAGAACCAGGTTATCTTAGTGTGTATTGCATTTGTCCAATAGGTTTGGTCAAAGTTTCTCTACGTAATAATAGTGTAGTGTTAGTATGATACTGCATAATTGATGGATCTAAGTACTGGTAAATAATTGCGTGGATGGGCGAGCAGCAGTTATTGATCTTGCATTGTTTTCCCAGCGCATTATGATAGAGTAGCACATCCTATAAGGAAAGTTGCTTTATAGTGTATATCTTTGTTATCATTGCAGGCAGGAGCATGAAGCCTTGCATGCCAAGCACAAGGGCCATGAAGCCATGCACTTAGAAATGGTTCTAATTTTGATTGCCACTCTCGCTGGTGCACAACTTATCATATACAAGTGGAAGCAGTTGCATTTTAGGTCATTCCAGGTTCGTGTTCATGCGTATGGGATAGCTCTTTAATTGAGCTTGGTATCTAGTTATATACTCAAGAAATACTTTTGTGCAGTTCTAATAAGGTATCATTGAATTTCTAAGGCTCAGCAAGATTTTGAGCCATGCGTAAACAAGGACGAGATCCACCGGGATGCTGAATACCAGCACTTGATATGTGCTGACTTCCTAAGATTTTGTTAATGGTTGGCTAGACTTTCACTGATCAATTGTTTTCTGGTTCTTGCATTTCTTTGTTTGTAGGGTTTTGGTGGTTCTTTGCTTGCTGGTAATGAGTCCTTTTTTAAAAATCTGTGGAATTTTGGCATTTACGAAATTTAACCTTTTGCAAGACCTATAGTTTTTGTGTGATGATTTGTGTCTAGACGGTAACCCTCATTGGCATGTGGCTCATCCCTGTGTATTTCAATCTGCGGCTTCATTGGTGGAGGATGATGTCAGCATGGTTTCTTTTTACGGCCGGGACTGTGTTCATCATCTGGAAGGCAACCCGCACGCCTATCAGCCCACAAGCTCCAAGGTACCTGTTTTGGTATCATCGCACCTTAATCAGTCGCTGATTCCCATGTACCATGTTTGATGATAGCTTGAATTTTTTGTCTGCAGGCTACCTGGCAACGTGCTTGGCTATTTCAACGCTATTAGCCTATACTCATGCCTTCCTTCATGTTTAGTAGTTTAGCCCTTCGCGCAAACTAGTTGCGCTTTATACTTGAATTGCTTCATGACTTCCCTAATCTCTACGGATACGTGGATGGTTGCATCACGCCTCATCATCAAGTTGCTAAGCTAATACTGGATAATATCACGCTTAATAGCCCATCAACCCCAGGATCTTATGGTTTACTGCCATGTTGGATAGTTCTTTTTTTGAAAATTCGATTGAGGTTTTTTTCAGGGATTGAATTACACATGAAGGCAGTTTAAGTCAGTAAAAGGCTACTGAAGACCCTGAAGCTTCAGTCCTATTTCATCACGAAGTCCAGGGTCGCTGTGTTCTAATATTTGCGACCCTCTTCAGTAATTAGCTGGAAAAAATCATCGCTGGAAGTATGAATTGAGCTTTGCCTACCTGTTGAACTTAAGCGCTGTTTTGGTTTTGTTGTACAAGTACCTTTCTCATAGGAAGTTAACATTGTTGATATAAGGTTTGTTTACTTCAGTTTTGTTTTCAAGCATGCAAATGAGGTGATGTGTTAAATATGCGTTATTGGTGAGAGCGTAACGCTTGTAACTTATATGCATAGCTGATCGCCTTTGCTTTTACCATTGCAGGTTAACGTACAAATGGTTCTACAATATCCACCGAATAACATACGGTTTGGGTATTCTGGGCTACTTCGTCATCATGTTTTCATTTTTCGGATTAAATTTAATATTTATGATTCCAACAGATGTATCTATGGGTGCTGGAATGACCATCATTTTTTATGGCTTATATTTTGGAGTTTTGGGTCGCGACTGTGCTGAGATCTGCACGGAGAAGATTGCAGCAAAGATGGGTGTACGTTTGTTTCCGTATATTTGTGATTCATTGTATGCGCGTAGCTGATACGTTGAAATAGCTTTTCAGACCTATTTGCTGGTTTCCCCTTCTTTATGCTCTTCGATGCTCCCTCCTAAATCCTTCTTTCTGGGAGAAATTTCTGTAGCTTATATTTCCGTGTTTTATCTCTTATTCTTGTCTTTTAGTACTACAGTGAGAGCGGTCTTCCCTCCAAGCGACTTCTGCCTGATATATGTGCTGTTTGCGGGCAGGAGCTTACCTTATCTGCAATGGAGGATATTGAGACAAGTCCGGAGAAAGCCTACAAGCTATCGTGTGGTCATCTGTATCTTTCTAAGCGTGGCTATGGAATGTGTATTCACGTTCTGCAATGCTAACCCTCATATTTACATTTTAGACTTCTTTTTAATACAACTTTGCTGAGGATTCCCTTTGTTAAGCTAGATGTTTTTCGGGCTTTAGACCTGATTTTTCCCAGCGGTCTCCAGTATGCGCTGTGGATGACCAGTAGACGTTTGAACGGGTCCTTGATTGCTGCAGGCGGGAGTTGGAAGGGGACTATGGAAAGAAATGCCTTAGTTTTTGCTTAGCAGTAGTTTCTTCGTGTGCTTCCTTAATAGTTTCGCCTTGCAGCTTTCATGAGTTTTGCATTCGTGGATGGTGCATCGTTGGAAAAAAGCAGACGTGCCCATACTGCAAGGAGAAGGTCGATCTCAAAAGGATGTTCAAGAACCCGTATCCATTCCTAATATATCTCGCTCGGTTTAGTATGTAATGCTGTTTTTATTTTCTTATTTGATGGATTTCAGGTGACCGAGTCACTCAGTGCATGCAGTACGCGCCCTGCCTTCGGCACCATAGCGGTTGTACAGCGAGGTGGAAGCCCTAGTCGCAACAGGGTCCTTCCACTTTTCCTCGCTGGTTTTTGTCCTTTGAGCAGAAGATCGGTCAGACTGAAATAGAAGTACTAATGCATTCATCGAGAGTCTCTCGACCAACCATGTCGCAATCCATCACTGTATATATATGCATATATATACAGTGATACTCTTTTCTTTCCTTCACTTGTGTGATCGTACCATGAATGTGAGTCCTTTGGTAAGGAGGGGGTCATGTATCTCGGCGTCTTGGCCTATACTTGACGTACTCGGTCGCCAAAGCAGTAAATCCGCCATTAACTTTTTTTACAGGCTTAAATGACCGAGAGAATGACCTGTAGACTGATTTGTGTTTGTTTTTCGTATTTTCTGAATGCTTTAGTATGACGTTTTTTGTTGCCGTGAACCAGTTAAACCATCAAAACTCGCCTATTGAGAGTGAGAGAGAATGGCGTCGAAAGACAGTGAAAATAGTATAGGCTTTTGTTTTGCTTTGGCAAGTTTTATAATCCATTTATTACGCTTTGTTTCATTTCGAAGTGCGTCTGGGATTATGATTTGGTCTGCAAGTCGGTCGGCGTGCTTAAGATTTTGTGATGGACATGTTAAAAGGGTGCAGTAGTTCTGGTATTATCTGGTAGAAATGACAGCGTGTCTTAGTTCATTAAACTTTATTGAGGTTGAAGTTAATTAGGCTGTATGAATTGTTGTGCTAAGCGGCTCTGGTCGGTCAACTCGAAGCAGTAAGTCCGCTTATTTCATGTTGATGTTAAGAGTAAGGCTCCATTCCGCCTCCATTTTTCCACCTTTCTTTTTTACGTGTGTTTTGCTTGGTCTTCACTTGCAGCGTATTTTATGTGTGTGATGTCGAGCAAGCGAAGTTGACTTTCTGTCCTCTCTGGGCAGTTTTTAATGACCTCTTTTGAAACGTGCGCGGTCATGTTAACCTATAACACAAGTTAAAAGTCACCAAAACGTGATGATGGAAAACGGATGGCGCATATGCGATCGTCACGAAGCTCAATCCAAAATCCGAAAGAAAAATTATTGACTTGATGGTTGCATTCCGTAACGAGATACACTGGTGTTTTTCTTGGGAGACCGTTTCGACGCAAAGCAGACACGGCGAAGAGAGGTCCGGTGATGTCAATGAGGTTGTTCTTGACCGCAGTTGCTTGCAGACTGCCTGACTGTCAGATAACGCATTGGTAGCAGGTTTATACACAAGCTTACATATAATTGCTTTCATTGCAAATACTGCTAGTTAATATACTACTGATAAGTGGGGGAGCTACTGTGAGAGACGTTTGATTACTAGATCTAGTATAAGTTGACTAACCCATGGACAGTTGCAGATTAGGTTGTTCGCAGTTCCTAGGGCTGTTTACTCCTTCCTTAACTCTGTTGTTACAAGCTGGGAGCGGCCACACGTGCTGTTCGGACAACTTTTAGACTGGATCCGCTATCTCGTAGTCTGGTTCCCGATCATTCTTTTTCTCGTGCGTGGCATCAACTACGTTCTGGGTTTGGAATGAAGCTACTATGCCGCTTTCCTGACTCATGGGGCCGAAATTCTGGCCGTCTGGAAGGGCACTGATTCATGGAATCTTTCTTTCTCGCGATATTATTGACTGTAGTAGATATTAGTTTATGTCTATACGAAAAAAATTACGACCTCTGATCGTGCGTTTTCCACCTGTCTCGTCAGCCACTTCTCTTTGACTTAAACGGGATTGTTGTAAATATATGCTCGAATTCTCTCTAAATCTGCTTCCCCTCTAAAGTTTCCACCGTTCCCTTTTGTTCATTTTCACGCAAAGAGTCTTTTCGTAAGAAGAACGTATGTACTCACTTTATTATGCCTGTACACCTGTGCTATGTACCTACTTACTGTTTTTATTCGTCTACTTGCTTATGTTCCAACTACCTACTGTTTTTAGTTCATCCACTTGCTAATAATCCAACTAGATACTGTTTTTATTTCATCTACTTGGTAATGTCCCAACTATCTACTGTTTTTTTTTTCATCTACTTGCGCTATAAAAATTGTCGTCTGTCGCACAACGGTCGTGGGAAGGCTTGCGCGGATAGATTCGTTCAAATGGTATGTCTGCCCACGCGTGCTGATCGAATGGCCTGACTCCGTTCTCGAGAGGTGGTCGATTATAGTTGAATCATATTATAGTTGAACCATGCATGCCTGCCTCTTGTGCTCGCTAGCCCCTGGAAGTAAAATTTATGGTTGTTGACGTCTTCTTGCAGCGCTGCTGATGTCGGCACGGCTGTTGAACGTCTTTTGTCGTCTGGTAATAATGGCTGCATGAAGTATTGTTTGCAGATCCATCCGTGGGTAAGCTGTTTGTAAAGCCAACAGAGACGGTAGCGGCAATGGCTAGCGAAGATGATTTTCACGACTTCATCGAAAAGACAGATAGAAGGGAAAAAAGGAAGTTGCTACTGTTGCGAGGTAACGTTCAAGAGTCGCCAACCGTAGCCAATACGTTTAAAGTAGTCATGTAAGGATATGCATCTTCGATGGTTATTGTTCCTACCAGTTGGTACGAAGCTCCATGCGTCCTTCACTGTTATTATCATCACTCCTGATTTATGTCATTGATCAGGATTCCGATTACCTGATGGTCGACCGGTGTCTTGACATGTATATCGATTGTGTCGGAGGATAAAGTGCGCCGCAGTTTGCCGAAGTTATTTTCCCTTAGCTTGGAAGCACCTTGGGGTGCTGTCGTTCTATAATGTTAATCTTAGCTTTTCGGCCCTGTAGAACTTTCTTATCTCTATCATGGTTTATTTCGGATAAAGATTGTCTGCATTGACTTGATGGTAATTGTGGTATTAGAATGTAACTGCTACATGCGCCAAGCGTGTGCAAGCAATTCTGGACTAATTTGTTAGATAGGGCCACAAGAGGGAAGGGCAGAACTTAGTCAGGTAGTCTTGGTGCTGATTGATTATCACGTTGGGTTTTTTGAAAGGAAGTGCGAGCGAGTGACTATGGAAAGTGGAAGCGATGGCCGTGTTTACACTTGTTAACAAAGTGTCAAAATCCAATTGCTTTGAAGTGTTTGAAGATCTCAGTAAGAAGTTGAAATTCTACGACTGCTTGCTGGTAGGTCTTTCCTTCCGAAGAAGATGGATCTTCTTCTTTTCTTGATCTTCTTTAGGTCTGACAGATTGACTGATAATGGCTGAATGGAGAGATCAGAGCTTAGTAAGATAGCATCCTGTAATTAACTGCTGCGCGGTAAAAGTTAATTTTGTGTTTACTAAACATGCGCAAAGTCTATGTTTTCGGTATTCTACTCTCTGACGAAGCGTGAAGAGGATGGCCGTATTCTTCGAACGACGAATGACTCCATCGCGTTCTAGTTAAGTCAAGAATGCAGCAATTACGACTGCATCAACGTGTTCCTTGTTTTGTTTCTGTTGCTAACCTCGCGGATTGACAACTCTACTTGATGATTGGCTGAAATAGTATTTAGATAATTAGCGGTTACGAGCTTAAAGTGCAAATTCGAGATTTCGAAATGCTATTCTTCATTGTGATTATGCTGGCGTATGCCATATACCGCATTAATTTGGTTGGAAATCCTGTGTAACTAGAGCGAGGGTTTTGAGTTTTTAATGGGGCTCCGATCAGTTGCTTGGCCGGTGAGCAAGTGAAGACCACAACCAAACGTCTCTGACGAGCCCCTTGGCTGGGACGAAACTTACGTAAGGGTTTGGATTGAAATGAATTGAATTGAATTGCTAAACATAACCGAAGCGGTTATTTTGGACAAGCTACAAGACTTTCTGCGAAAAGCAAATTGCTTACTTGTCGCAAAGCTCTTTGAGAGACGTCGATGTTCTTTTAAAGCGATTGTAAATTTATGAAACATGCCGCTTGTTCAAGGTTTGGGAAGTGCTTGCGAGTTACTAGAATTCGGTTAGACATTACATTCCCGTTGAAAGTATATAATGGAGAAGCCCAATCTGACATGTATTTTCCAAGTATTCATGTACGAAACTTATATCAGAAAGCTGCCTTGGTGACTTTTTTTAAATTCTCTACAACTTCCTTTCAGTCCAAATGGCTTGCAAAAAAGAATTAACTCTCTGACATTTCTTCTCGTGGCTAGCTTGCTCCGTATTGTAGACAATAAAATTCCTCAGCAACTTCGAAGGCAAAGAAAGCCATGAGCGATTTTTAAGGCATCAATATGTTTGAGTCGTGATATTATCGCATCGCCTATTGTTATCAATTGATGAATTGGTATGAACTCGTGAAAATCATAAATTATTAGTTGTTACATCTAAGGTATAGTATAGTGTGTCTTCGTTCTCCGTAGGGGTTACCCGAAAGTCAAAGGGCTGCTGCCAGCTGCTCGCTTTGTTCGGCGCGAACAGGTATGATCTGCCAACCTGAATGCGTAATCCTGTATAATTTTCGCGCAAACTCCATCAAAGGAAGCTAGAAATCTCGCGAAGTCTTGGGTTTTGGTTGAATGCTTTGCAGAAGACTTGGCGAAAGCGCCGTCTATTAGGAGAAAATTAGAAGCCTACGTGCGCGATGTTCGCCTTGACCGAAAGCCTGCACTTTTCTTGGTGTAGTTCCAATAACATGCTTGCAATAGGCCTAGAAGCTTCCAAACGAAAAACGGGATAAATAGGATTTTGGATAGTGATCCGTGTCGCAGTTTCTATAGCATTCTCTGTGCCGTATCCACTGAGATTTGGGCTTCCCAAGAAGTTAAAAAAAAAAAATTTTCAAGAATATGTTCCCTGAGAAGTTCATTGTAATGCATCAAATATCTACGCATTTAAATCATCTGAAGGATTTATCTTCCTTTCCCAATGATTGTGGGTTGATTTATGTACTTTGCATCCATTATGTTTTGCTCGTTCATCTCTTCAAAGCAAAAGAAGTAATTCAAGCGGAAAGCAAAAGCAATAATGGAAACGAATTCAACGTGTTTTAAATCCTGCTCTGCGACCTCTTTTATTTAGAAGGACACAAGCACGAGAGCAAATAAGTTCCACCGCTGTAAAACTATATTGAAATTTCATTGAAAAGCGAGGAAACATGTGTCGAATCTTATCTAGAAGTCTGCATGGCACAACATTCTTGCAATAAATTGAGTCAGGACATAACGTAGTACTAACAGGGCAGATACTTAAGATCGCGAATCCGCGTTTTCGTGGACATCGCGTCTTCTATGAATTGAAATCTCTACTTCTTAGTAAGCGCAACCCGCAACTATCGCTACGATAAGCGCCATTAAGACAGCGTTTTTAGTTAGTGTCGCTTTTAAGTTCTCGACGACAGTGCTCGGTTTAGATTTGATTACTTCGTAACTTTTCAGATCCTTAGGTCCTAGCATATTTAAAAGTTTTAGTTTATTGATGGCGTTTAGGCAGTCTGTTCAGCATTTGAGTCTCGTGAGCCATTCGGGTAGACAATAATTCGAGGTTCCTGCTGTGGTTAAAAGTTGATCGCCCTTCGAATGGAGTCGACGTTCAAAAGTCACCGCTGGGGTTTCTCATTGGCCAGGTAACAATCAGATCGAACCGTAAACAATATGGCAGCTACTTGTGACTGTCCTTGTGTCGAGCTGAGAGAATAGCCGGATGCGGGAACGATGTTCCAGCAGGAACGCTAACATGATTGCTTATCAGAACGATTCTACTTGGGAATTTGCGGAAAGAAGCTGCGTTTGGTGAAGATGTCTAAGAAAAAGGACAAGAAAATCTTGGTACCTACTGGTGTTGTGCGATTTCAATTTGATGAACTAAACTCCTTCTGCTTAAATCTTTTATATCGGACTTACGTGTAATATCCATAATGTGCTGAAGTCAAATTTCGAAATGTTATAGCGAACTGTTGTTTCTCTAGAGCCAGAAGGCGCCTAGTGTTGGGCTGACTTACATAGAATACATGAAGAACTGCTTGCGATGCGGAAGGGCCTGCCCTGGATATGACTCAGATAATTGGAGGTATTCATGTCTTATTAGAAATTGGCGCAAGCTTTTAAACTTAGAGTGTTAAATTTAAAAAATATGCTGCAAACAGTTCTATAAACTTCCCAAGAATGAAGTAAATAATTTTTTAGATCCCTGAAGTTCATATGGAACAGGACAAATCTTGATTTTTCAGGGATGTTATTGTCATTGCTTTGCTCGTAGTTTAGTTTTAGGTACAATCTTGATGTTGGGCTTTAGGCTGTTGTACCGTATGGGTTTGCTATGTCAAGAATTTTGAGCATAGCTATTTGTTATTTATGGCTGGTTTAATGCTTTGCAATGACAATTTATGCATTCTAGTGAGAAAAACTATTTTTGGAGTTGTTGGCTATGTAGGTGTTTCTCGTAGTCAGTTAATCATAATCAGTGTTTTGGTGTTTTAGATTATTTTAGTGTCTCTTGCATCAAGTAACTCTTTGATTGTTGGCATTGCTCATCAGATTTGTTTTTTTATGGAATGAGGGAAAGAATTTATGGATTTGAGCCTCATCGTGAGCCATGTTGGTATACACATGTTGGTAGCTTTTATTCTGCAGGAACTCTTAATTTTTAAAGCTTGGTGCCCCCGTTTTACGTCTTACACTAACGACAAGTAGGCTAACAAAATTTCTCACAAGATGTACTGCAAGAGCACTAACATTCTGTGCTACATGAAAGGTATGCTCTTTGAAGTACAGCCATTTCTCATAATTCTTCAGTTGAAAGTGACTTCTAATTTACTTGGAAATGGAGATATTTCCTTTAAAGTGTTGATATAAGCAAGTGGTTGTGACACAGAGATTAGGGTGAAACCTTTTTTATCAATTTGCTACAGCCATCTATCATTTTTGATCCATCAGACTCTATAAATCCTGTCTTTTCGCATGAGTTTTGTATGCAAGTAGATCACTACTGCATTGTTAGTTTATGTACCTGCAACTTATAATAGAACTGAATGTGGAAAGGTCAATAAATGCATTATTAGATAATCCTGTGTCTTTGAGATAATGAACTATCTATATATTTTTCAAAAACGAGAAGGTTAGCTTAATATATTTTATTTCACTTGCAGTGCATTTACTCAAATTTTCCTTTTCTTTTCCCCCATGTTTTACCCTCCACTGTCATACCTCGTCAAGCTTGCACCCCTTCCCTTATGATACTTATGCAGCATGTTTAACTGTTGCACTGGTGACAAAATATTCTTCAGACTATTTGTATAGATCATACCATTCCTTATTTCAAAACTTCTGACATTTTACTTTTGAGCTCCTCTTTAAAGGTAGTTCTAGCTGCTTCTTAGTGACAATCACTCTTGGCAGTTGCAGTTGGACACCTATGACAGTCACACACTGAGGTATTTAAAACTGTGAATTGACAAATTCAGTTATAAAATCATAAAAAATAAGTAAAATGTGGCATTATTTATTTATTTATTTTTTTAAGGCGGTAAGTACTTGTATGACTCTTAGCTACTAGATTCTGTTAAGCTACTCTTGTGTTACATTTCAGCTGCTCCGTAGTACAAGTGTGTTGTGGGTGAAAGTTTTGATGCAGGTCTGGGTCACTATAATCGTTCTAAATTGCTCAAGTTGTGCAAAGAATAACTTATTTCCTAAGTAGCTTGTGGAAAAGATGATGCCTTCATTCAAAGTCAGTTTAATGGGATCTTTTAATTATCGCTTTAAGTACTGTTCATCAATGCAAACCAAAATCTCACTTGTTTGCTTGGAAAACTTCTTTGTGCATAGAAAAGGGTTGATGGGCAAGTGGTTTCTTTGTTGTTGTTTTATTGTTGTTTTTTTTTTGTTTTTGTTTTGTTTATTTTTGAGGCTCTCCGTACTTTTCCATAGTTTGTGAAATTTGATTTTAGTTTGGGTATTAGGTATGAGTATGTAAGAGAATCTTCTTATTTCCAGTTTCACCTTAGCCAGCCATCGCTGAGAATAATTTCCCACCTATGGCAGGTAAAAAAGATTCTTGCCAGACGATTTTTGTCGTAAATATATTCCCAGTGTCTCAGTGAAAGGAATTGATAAATGCCGAAGCGAGTGTTATCACGGAGCTTCCTTGTTTGATCGGTTATCCAAGCGCTTATAGGATCCCTGGCGTTGAGCATTAGATTGTTCAGATGGGCTTTGATTGTGCCTTCATTGCAGCTTAACGACGTAGAAGAATGAACTGCTCGCGTTTGCGTATTTCATAGGTAAGAACATAGGAAGACTTTTCCCCCTTTCTAAAAGACACATTCACGCAGGCACATCCTTTTGACTCCTTCTGACTGGAATGCAATTCTGATTGGCATTTTTTCTTACGTCGAGAAAGGCAAACGCAAATTTTAGGTGGCGCGGTGGCTCGATGTGCAGGTTTTGGAAGTATCTAGAAACTCCTGCGTTGCAGCCCATATCTCTTGCGATGGAGTCCATGTGTAGCCGGGGGCGGATCACCCCTACGTGTAAACATTGCAGAAATTTCTCGTGCAGAAAGTTCTCGCAGCGTAAAGGTTGTGCATCGACATGGCTGGGTCGTCTGGCCGTTACAAGGACGAGGTGACAATTTCTGGTTTTCATTTTTGCTTTGCCGTTCCGCGAACGGCATTTTCCTAGCATACCGATAACAGTCGGAAGAAATGTACCGGGCTTCGCCTGATTGGCTTCATACAGTTCATTCTTCGCTTCAGCCTTCGGGCGTCGAAGATTCCGCACGATCTATTTGGTCGCGGCTTTCCTTGCTTACCTAATTATTCATGTTAGTCACCTTCTTGTACTGCGTTCGCTCCGGAACAGATAATTTACTGTTTTTCCGTATGCCGTTGGGATTGGCAAATGGAACCCCAGATCTTCATCCGGAGGCCTGCTTCCACGTCACGAGAAATGAATTCTCCTACATTGCCATGATAAAAGACGAGTGCCTAATGTTTCGGCTCATTTTTTTGACCATATTGTGAAGTGATCGGTCGTCGTCGTCGTCGTCTTCGTCGTCGTCGTCGTCGTCATCGTCGTCATCGTCATCGTCATGGTCGTCATCATCATCATCATCATCATCATCATCATCATCATCATCATCATCATCATCATCATCATCATCATCATCAT
>QQSS02102192.1:0-16704 GCA_003687565.2 Craspedacusta sowerbii
CATTATTCAACCGGCTGCTAGATCATACCCATAAAATCCCCCTTACTTCTATCACTGCTTTTAGCTTATACTGCCTTACCACGATCATAGACTGAGATATCTGTACACAGATGTTCACAAGACCTCCCATGCCTCGGATGACTGGGAATTTTATTCTAAATCTTGATTTCACTAAAGAGCAGACATGCCATGTGGCTGCAAGGCTATTCCAAGTGACTTTGAAATTTGCTGCGAAATAACACATAAAGCCGGCGTACCTGCAAAAGACGTGCAATCGCCGTAGTGCATAGTGGTTTAATCAAGCTTATAATTCTCTAATTTTAACTTGAGATTAGCGTCAGTTGGAAATCGCAATTTCGCATTTATTCGAGACCTATACGAAATTCCCAGACGAATTCGGGGACCTTTTTGTTTTGGTTGCCGGGCGGAGAAGAGGTTAGCCGCCATCTTTAAACAATCTTTTAGCGTAAAGCGCTTATAATGCACCTGGCGGGCCTTTTTTCAAGACTAGACGTTATGTACAGATAGGTGTTAGTGAAAGCGTGGATTCACAATGATGTGTGTTAAGAGAGAAATTCAAGAAAATGCCAAGGTTGTACTCGCAGAAATAAGAAGTAACTCTTTAAAAACGAAACAGAGTCGGTTAGGGGGTTTGTCACGATAGCCCGTATCAGAAAGCGTCTCCAAAACCATCAATAGAAAGTATAGAACTTGTTTTAAAGTTGCGTGGCTGTAATTCGGATAAATCTGTCGACAAAACTGAAAAGGAATAGTCAGCAACCAAATGGGGGAGTAAAGCAAGGAACTGTGTGAGAAATAAAGAAAATAAATAGACATTTTCCAACTTTTCTTAAAACAAAAACATAACGCTGTGTTTGCAGGGAGAGTAGCTAAGGTAAGGAGCTCAAGAAGCTGCCTGTCGCAATCGGAACTAGAGCTATGACAGAGAAACCAGGAAACTTGTGATAAGAGTGTGTGGTTATGGTGGGTTGAGTGTGACAGTAGCGAGTTGAGTGCCATGAGTTTTGAGCGGTGTGGTCTTAAGCCAACGTATATCAATCACAGGTTGAAACTTTTGCTGCTAATAAAGCAGATTTATCTTGAAAAAGTATAGTTTTGGGCAAGAGATTAGGGAGATCTCGATGTTGTGCCTGTTGAAACCTGTCAAATACGAGACGGCTAACGTGGAATTGAATTAGATGCGACAAATCCGCTTGAAGGTTGTGAAAGTTTTTTTTTTTGCGTTACTATGACAGCGTGTCTGCCACGGACCGTTCGACGACTAGTAATCGAGACGAAGCGAGTTAAAAAGCGACTCAACCCAAACTTTGCGCTAACAACTTAAACCAATCAGATCAAAAACTTTCGTATTCGATGTTAACCAATCAGACGTAAGTATTCAATGGGATGCGGGTACACGGAGTCCTATTATGCTCCTACTCCTTGCACAATGCTAATCACCAAAGCATCAAAACGAAGCTGGGCTTACGCACCTGAATAAATCCAAATGGAAACTCTGGATGAGTCTCGTTCGCTGTTGCTTCATTCCACTTCTTTCTCCAATCCCTCACCATGGTTGGAAATGTGCACTCATACTTGTCTGGAACGGCTGCGTTTGCCTCGCCCTGGTACCAAATGCTGCCGTAAATAACCGTTGTAAGCAGCGGGTTGATCATGGCATTCCAAAGAGCAGAGTTCGCTTCACGTGCAGGCGTATCTGCATCACTGAAACTGTAAAAGTTGCCGTAAAACAAAATGCCCACCCAGATGGTCCCTAATCTATGCGGAAGCAGTGCATCACATAGAAATCTGTTTGGTGACTCTCCTGTTTGCGTCTAACTATATGTCGCTCACTTTGGGTGAGTTTTTGTCTCGTTATGTTGCAAGCCTTAATTGATTTTAAGTTTAATCGTATGTAACCTTTACGGAGGCAGAGAGAGAGAGAAAGTTGAGGGCAGAAAAAACAAGACGCCAGTGAGGTACGTCTGACTGGGTATTTATAACCTTTTTGTATTACGCTTGGAGTTATTATAGTTTTATATTGCTTTTAGATTTAAGAGTATGTCGATCACGTTGCTTGTGTTTGTGTCTTGCTTCGTTGTAAACCTATTAAATTTTATGTTTAAACGTATGACAGTTGCACTTTGCTTGAGCTGCACTATGTCATGTTGTAAACTTTATGGATTTTATCACTTAATTAAGGTTACGGAATACCCAGTTAAACCATATGTCGTTTGTTCTCCGCCTCCTCTGATGAATTTGAATCAACCGAAGCAGATGGCTGCACCGGGTACAACTTCCAAAAGCCTCACTTACGATGAGCCTGTGATATTGCATTCCGCCAGGGCACTTGGCGACGACCAAGCTTCTATTGGGCTTCCTCCGAAGCATGACGAAATTAGACCGATTGGTACTTCGTATGTATCGTACAGTTTTCGTCCAAACATCCAACATATTGCAGAGAAATACCTCCACGCAGCACCTCCAACAGACTCTAAAACGAAATCGTCTATTCCCGGTCCAATATCGTAATCTGATTTTGACGCAAAACGCTTTTTGAGCAAAACCAAACTTACAGCTAGAACATTCCTTCATTCTGGTGCTAGAAGTAACATAATAGGATAACAAGTGGAATAAAAGATAATTGAATATTTGAATTTATATAGTTACAACAGGACGATATAGTATAAAACTAAGTAATGTAACATATTATAGATTATTATAATACGACATACATGGATGCAATGTGATCATAGAAGATTAGTAAAAAAATTAAAACAATGATAAAACTGATAGCTATTTGTTATGGTGCCCCAATGGAATTTATATGACTGCCTACTCGTTTTGTATTAGTATAATATCCTGAAACAGGCACTATGCTAAACATTTGGATGCAGGTGCTGTTACATTTAAAGAAGACATGAAATTTCCTGAACATTGTTATAGAAATCAGAAACAGGCGAACGCACACAGAAGTGAAGTTATGCGGGTGGAACTTTCTGAAAAGAAAAGCAATGACCATGCCACTGGCCATGGTAGAATGATTATTTTTCTTAAAACTCTGCCGAGACGTTAAATATTTTAAACTTCGTAGTAAAAAAAAAACAACAGAATCCAGCATGAGATAAGCATACATTGACTAAACATTTGCAGCATGATCATTACAAGTACATACTTGAAGAGGCCACAGTCCATGGCTGAAGGATTTTATCTTCAGGCAACTCAGACAAAGGTGTGGTCGAGTCGAACCTGTCAACAGTCATCAGCCTGATGTGCGAGTACTGCTCTGCAAGATTGAGCTCACGTTGCGCATCGAACGCCTAAATGAGAATATTGTAAAACGTTTATGTCACCGTTAGCGATAAAATATTGTTTGCTTTTAATTTTACGAGCCCATAGATCTTTATTTACTTTAGCATGCACAATCTTGACAATACTTTAAAAAAAGGATGTCTGTGTACAAATATGTGGGATTTCAGGGCAAGCATAAAAACTGTCATGCACCTTCTTGCGGCACAGCTAAATGTAAGGTATAAGGGCTAGCTTAATCTATTGTTGCATGAATCTACTAATTTAGAATGCAAAAGTCATTCTGCTTATCTAGTTAAAAAATTTATTTGTCAAATCCAATTGGATTAAGCCTTTGAACGCCACTCCAAATGGACGTTGAACATTTCACTTGGTCTTACCATGTTCATTGTCAAGACCATGTTACTTTGTCCTCCACACAGCCAAACGTCACCGAACAAAACGTTTTCGAGCTGCATGACTTCGCGCTTCGCGTCTGATCCAGAACTGGTTGCTGTCAGGATGTATGGTCCTCCACTTTCAATCGGTGGCAGTTTCGTACTCCACTGATTGTCCGCACTGTATTCTAAGAAAAGGAGGCAGCTTCTACCATAGCGCGTTCAAAAGAAAAGGAAATTTAATGCACGAAAGCGAAAACTAACCAAATGGATGCCACAATATTCGATCACACTTTTACGCTTCTCGTACCCCCAAATTTTCAGTTAAGTGCTTCAACAAGTATTTGACATAGCACTATTATGTTCCATTTTACAATAATCCTTTCTCTTTTCACCTCCATCCTTATTACAAGTGCACGTCAATTAATTTTTAATCCAATACATTGTTAATCCCCTGCTTCCTGCTTTATTCTTGCATGTCTGTTATCCATCCATTCAGATGTTGACAGGCAAAGGAATGATGATCGGGTGATCGGGCGCCAAGTTGAAAAGGTTCGTAAAGGGCCAAGAAAGATAGAAAATGCCATTATAGATTTTCATGAACAAGTAGGTATATCTTACCTGCTGGAACTGTAACCTTTTTGAATCCATTGGGTTGAACTGATTGCTTTTGAATCGTAACCTCCACTGTTTGGTTGATGTCACGATAGCCCCAAATAACAGCTCTGTAAGGAGCGCGCTGAAGGACCATATTACTCGAATAATGATTTGCAAAGCGCAAGCTGCCATGCACTTCCATAATGAGAGAAGAAATAAAAAGCTGCCTTATCACATGCTTTATGGGAGCCATATCTGTAGCAGTTGCCTTATTCAGGCAAAGCGGTAACTCATCGAAAGTGTGCACCGCGACTATCCATACTTTGCCAAACGAGAGTGAGATTCAAACATTCGACGTGGACTCGCTTTAATTCAGTTGCCAGTGAAAAGATCTTTCATTCTGTCGAAGCACCAGCAACTTAACTGCGCAATTCTTGATTACTGGTGTTCTTAAGCTCGTCCAAGACGCATCAGGCTGCCACTAAATATTGGATGCCTTCACGGTTTGTTTTTATTCACTGCTTCGACACAAGTAAGGTCATGTGCCAGAGAAGTGCATGCCATGCGTTTGAATTAGGCAACGAGATCATGGCGTTGATTCAGAGGCTGTGATTTCTAAAGCTTGCCTGACACTTTGGAGAAAGTTCTCGATTTCGGACGTGTCAGTTTTGAAAGCCGCTCCCGCCCTCAACTAGACAATGTTTATCGATAGCGCGACATGCCCACAGGCTGAGTCAGGTTCATTCTACGATGATGCGCCTCTACGTATTAGCCCTGGAATAACTCAGCCTTCCGCTTTCGCTTTCGCTCTCGCCCCTGAAATTTCGTCATTGATTCTAGGAGCTGTTGTGTGTTCGTATAGGCTATGGGGTCTCCGAACCTTTTAGCGCGCGGGCCGTATAACGAACATACAGCCGTTCGGGGGCCGGATGAAGAGTCGAGGGTCGAATAAATAAGAATCAATACAGACGTGTGGCGCTTAGTGAGGCGAAAGACTGGCCGATTATCACCATTTACACCACACGGGGAATTTCAAACTAGCATTATTAACGTATTAAAAAAAATTAATTTAACTATACCACATTTGAAAATGTAGGCGCGCTCTGCAGCCATATTCAACTATTTCTCCAAGACCATGGGCAAATTTTTGTTGCACAGGAAGTCCTTTTAGTACCACGAGGGCAAAATAATTCTACCATTCAACGAGTACTTTATAGATGTCTGGTTTTCGGTGCCGTACGGGTTGTTAGCTGACTTATATGCCGAACGAAAGTACAGTAAGGAAGGCAGTCAGGCAGAACGAAATGCTCATACACGAAATGCTCATACAAGTGGAGCCTTTCAAGATTGAAAGCATGTGAAACCCTATCGTGTATAGCAACTCTCCAAGGCATATCCGTTCATTTCCAATCTAGCTCAGCTCCTATAAAGTGACCACAGAGTGAAGCATGACAAACATATAGATTGGAATTGCTTTCTCACCAGAGCTACCACCGTGTTACTAGCATCCTTTAAAATTTGCTTGCAACTGCTAGCAAAGCCTTCGATGCATAAATTCGCATTGCGCCAACAAATGAACAAGGATTTGCCGCAGAAATATCCACGCGATGGAATTCGAACAAAAAACATCGAACTTATAAGAATGTCGCTAATTTCAGGCCGTGTATACGTATGGCTGGGCGCATTCTTAGAGATTTTTTGCAGGTCTTCAATTTAGTGAAATCCTTGTAATAGGTATTAAATCTTCTCCAGGAATAATGCATGCGGACATTATCCGTCTCCATGATGCTTTTCCAGCAGAGTGACTGCTGAACGTAAGGCCAAAAACTGTTGCGAAAGATCTGGGGAATAAGTCAGAGAATTATTAAAAATTTCAGCCATGTTGCGTATATTGCATGCTGCGGGCATTTTTATTATTCTGGTGCAACTAGAGCTTCATGCTAATGTTGACCATTACTTCCAAGTGTGAACTCAGGAAATTCGTCTAGTGAATACTATCTATTACGCTGCTGGTTTGCTTGCTACTCTGAAGGAATAAAAAAAACTTGGGGAATATTAGCTGTGAAGCCAAGAATGTGGAAATCCGCAGCAGAATGAACGCAGCGGGTGATAATCAAATTATTAATAGTGCAACCCCACTTCAAGAGGCGGCTCAATGACTTATTAAACGTTTTGCAGTGGTTGTTGCAAAACTCTGCGATGAAGTAAGTTCTTGATAAATGTTTCCGCTGAATAAGTATGTTATTTATGGCACGGTGGCCAAGGGCTAGAGATACGCCGTGCACTAACTATCCCTCCTCAAAAGTCAATATGCCCCGCTGTTCACAAGCACCCTAAAGCCAGCGCTCTAATTGCAAGCCAATCGGGAAATATACCCGGGATTAATTCATTATATCGACCAGAAAAAAAGTAGCAACTGCATGAACTGAGCCCAAGGAGGTGAAGTGATAAGTAAAATTAAATTCATAGCGACGTTATTGTTAAGATGAAGAGCACACTAAGAAAGGGCTTCCCGCTACATGTGAAATTCAGACTTAATTTTGAGCGCTTTCATTTTACACTGACTGTATAGCAGCAACCCACTGGCATATTTTAAGTCCATCCATTT
This sequence comes from Craspedacusta sowerbii, assembly GCA_003687565.2. Taxonomy (NCBI): domain Eukaryota; kingdom Metazoa; phylum Cnidaria; class Hydrozoa; order Limnomedusae; family Olindiidae; genus Craspedacusta; species Craspedacusta sowerbii. Next base: position 6,892 of record QQSS02102192.1, read on the forward strand.
GCAATGCCCATATATATGTGAACGTGCTTATAAGGACCTCAAAAAAGTAGGCATACTTGTTTGAAATGTTTGTAGTGGTAACAGTAGGTTATTCGTTCACTTCCGTAGAGTTTTCTTAGCCGAAGCGCCTAAGTGCTACTCCGGAATGACATATCTTCATATTTATCAAAGGCTTTGATAGATGGTACTTCGTTAACGAAAAAAGCAATTCTTGAATTTTGAATGTGGAATCTTGCGTCAGTACGTGGGTATGGTGGGTGAGAAGTTGGTTTACCTTAATTAAGAAAGTCCTACGTCTTAATTAAGTATGCTCCTACGTCAAGTAATGAGGGAGGTCATTCAACAGTTGGATATGACTTAAGGAGGCAAACGAGCTGGAAAGTTGATTAAAGTCTTGCAAAATGACAATATAAGAATTTCACCAGTTCCTCCATTCCCCAACCCAATTCGGCTATGTATGGCTCGTCAGTGGCGCACATGGGAACCGAACCCGGTTTGCCTTGAGATCTGTGCAACATTATGACTTTCTAGTCCAAAACATATTACATAACTTTAAAGTGTGGTGTGGCCTACAGCACCGAATACCGCACAGTGAGGTTCATATCAAATGAGCACATATAATTTGAAATCGGTCACCTTAAAAAAATGACTATACTAGTTGCTTTCGAACTGGAAATCTAAGATCAGCATTGACCAATGAAACGATATTGAGCAGAGTGGTTGGTAGAAAGGTAGTCCTTGAGGATACTTTGAGAACAAAGTCGGCGAGAAATTCTGCTCTTGGTGACATTTAACTGAGTTCTCAAAAGTACAAAGACCTCATGGAGCATAGCACCAACATCTTCTGAACGCTACGAGTATCAAATTATTTCAGAGATGTATCACTTTTATTCCATTATAATACATGAGGGTGTTACTGCTACATTTCTGGAAGTAGTAACATGATCGCATTATGGTCAAATGTTGTTAAATCTATTGTACTCCTTTTAAGGCAAAATTTAAATCTATCGGCGCCTTTGGGAAAAGAAAGGTCTGGTTATGCCTCAACGTGCTATCATTTTTCTGCTAGGAGATCAATATAAACCCGGAACTAGCACGTCACGTCTTAAAGGCGTGCTAAGAAACAGAACTACAGCCTTTTTGAAATGTTATTTATTCGCAGTTCAATCAAAAGACTTCTTAGCTTATTTAAAATGCTAGTAAAGCAATTAGAAATAAAGAGTTATGATGCAAGTAAGAAACGAATAAGATATATATATATATATATATATACATATATATTTATTTATTTATTTATTTATTTATATTTATATATATGACATCTGAAATAAACTTCTTAAGCTTTAAGGCTTACAAATTGATAGCAGGGGAGTTTCGGGTCAAGGAGGTTTATGCTATGCGTAAAACTCCCTCTACAAATCTTAGATAAAACCAATTGGAATCCTACGACATTTCCAAACCCAATGAAATTTGAAAATAATTATGGAACTTTTTCATAAGCCTTCAATATATTCAAACAAATTCAATTGCTGGGTCTTCCTTTATCGAGTGCGATTTCCATATTACCAAATTACCTTATCGGTTAATTTATATTGCGTTATATGTTAAAGTTGCCTCAATTTTCACTCAAAACTGCCTAGTAACCTGAACTTGTTAACAAATTTGGACAACTCGCTTATTAACTTTGCTATTGCACGTCTCAGTTCAGTTCAGGTATTTTTATTCGCCAGTGAAAATATACACAATCAATGCTACACCGACGCGATATTGCAGAAATTTTAAGTAATGCTATCTCAAACTAAGACGTACTACAAAGAGTGTTGTCACATTGTCAAGATGAAACGAATGGTTCCCGCTATCGATATCTTCGTAAGTCAGATGGTGATTTAATGTTCATCTGATTCGTGCCATTGAAGACCCAGCACTGATTTTTGTAAGAGCTTACACGCACAGGATATAATGAATGAATCGGAATGATCGACATAATTAATGATTAGAAGTTAAAGGCGGAACACTTTGAACCATAGGCTGATGACTTTTGCATGTTTCTCTCTTAGAGCACTTGTGATGGAGCTAAAATATATTTGCACATATCATAAAGTTATAAGAAGATGCTCTTTTTAGGCAATCCCAATGTTGGTCGAAGCAAGCACTAAGTCTTGCCCATAGAACACTCGTGAATTCCAATGTGTTGCATGGGAACTTATTCTATGCATGAAAATTTTAAATGTCACCCTCGGAACAGCGTCAAAGATGGCACTGTGCTCTGCGCTTGCTCGCCATTTTATGGCGCTGTTGAATCTGCAGAATGTAAATCTCGATTTCTGGAGCTCTAGGAGCTTGGTTGGATTTTCTAGAACGCACTATAACCATTTTGCTTATGCATGCTTAAGTCCGGTATAGGAAAACTGGCATGTGAAAAGCAGGAAGCTCATTGTGGAAAAATCTTCTATTTTAAAAACTGCTCTCATGGGAAGGCACTAACTGCACTCAAACAACGACTCCTTAGCTCGAAGGCGAGCTACCATTTACTCCTCAATCTGCGATTGATCGTACCGATATGCCGCGAAGGTTAATACGGCTGCTTTTTATTTCATAGAAAATTTCCATTGCTTGAGAATTGCTCGATCTTGTTGAGGAAATGGTTTGGGCTAGGGTTAGAAAAAGGATTGGTATTAATTTGGGTTTGGGTTACAGTCTGACATATGCAAAAAATAAATGAAAAAATAAATAAATAACATGCGAGCCGAAGCTTCTCCATCAGTAACGACTGCAGACCGGTCGCCATCTTGTAAGCATAACTGCTGCGAGATTACGTCACATCAGACCATCACAGGGACTTTTTTATTGAGGAGAAAACGGTAGATTTATACCCTCATAAGGCTCGCTCACAAAGGTCTGGGCAGATTCAAGTGATAAGCATCCTCTTATTTTCTTCCCTACCAGAGCGCTTAAACCTTGTTACATAGATGTTTTCCTCGTCACTACTGCAGTCTTGAAACAATCTTTTAAAAGTCTTTGTAGAGCTTGCGAATCGATGAGTCTTCATCTAAGGCTAAGGCACGTCTCCTTTCTAGCGAGCGCGTATGCGTGGAGGCGTTACCGAGATGGCATGTCTGCGTATACGTTGTGATGGCAGCTCGGTTTTCCCTGATGAAAGTCTGCTCTGTAATTTGAGTGACAGACAACCTTGCAGAACTTCGTAGAAATTCAGGCTTTCGGAACACCCGTCCTAGTAGTCTGACACAGTGACTGCGAAGGCTCTTTGTACACGATATTGATGGCACCCATGCACTTTCGTTCAAAACCAGGTGGTGAATATCCAAGCATGAGCTGGTTTCCACCTGCAGACTGTGTAGTTCATGAGTACCACGTTGGGGATAGTGACTGGAACCTTTCTGTATGCCAACAGGACTTCGTTGACTTGAATTTGATGTTTTGTTCTGACCTGAGTAGTAAGAACGGCGATCGCTCAGATTCAATAGCCGAATGGCGACCGGATTATGTAATGACAAGGTTTCTAAGGCGTCCTCCCTTAAAGAGTAAAAATCAAGACCAGCAATCTTGGTATCCAGAGCCGCAGCCTCAGCGCTTCTAAGCTGCTTTTCGCGAATGCGAGTTGAGTGCTCTCCGCAAATTTCATATTGGTGAACACAGTTTGTGTCGTCACGTCTATCTGGACTTTGCTTTCGGTATTGCAAACATTTCAGTCTGCGAAGTATCCTCTCGCACTCTGCAACGTCGCTTTGCATCTGCCGTACAAGATCGAAATCGCAAGACTTCATCGATGCTGTCAACAAAACAAAGGTTTGCCAAATATCTGGCCAGGATTGACCTTGTAACAGGCGAGGAAAGTTTGTGAATTCGTTGAACCTTTGCACTTCGCAATGATCTTCGATTCACATCGCTGCTTTTCTCAAAAACGGCTTGAAATTCCCCAAAGCTGGCATACAAGACACTAATCAGACTGAGATAGAGTCTAAAATACCTATCCAATGAAACGATAAGAGTCGAACAATAAAACTAACATAAGAAATGCAGTTAATGTTTGTCCCATGATTGTTACTTAAAACATTAGCTAAATTAGAAATGCATAATAACCACATGCATGCAATTGTTTGTCCTTACTTTTTGCCCGCATCATCTTGACAATCGGTAACATTACGCCTTACTTAGACTGCAATCGCTAACTGTTATGGTTCTTTTACGAGCCTTATCTTCTTCTAGGAGAAAGGCATTAGACTGGGGACCTTGTTATGGTGCCACGTAATGCGATGTCGGCACTAGTATCTTAAGCTACGTTTCCACCATGTTCAATGCTTATACACACAAACAGTTATTCACTTATTCACTTATTCTTATTAACACTATTCACAGATTGTGCAAAGGTAAATATAAATCATGTCTCTCCCATGATCCCACGCAGAAATCAAATACTGCTTGAATATTTCGTGAGTTTTACTATAAAATAAAATAGCACACTTATCCAAGTTTATCCACTTTGACTAGGGCTTTTGGTCTTATCTTCTCCCCAAAACACTGCGCAAAGTTCTTGTACGGCCTTCAAATCAGTATTATAAGTCAGTCTCCAAGACTCTTAATGACATCAATAATTTATAATTGCATACGTTTCCTTCAATTTGGTTCCTCATTGTGTTTTAGAAACTACTCTTATGGTAAGATTAGAGCTTTCTTGTAAGAGCTTTGAAAGTAGAGGGACTTTCAAATCAACCATACTCTATCTAATTTTACAAAACACGGACGCTAACCAAACGTATTGCTCTTACCATTTGCATGAAGATTTAAAGTCATTTTTAATAGATAAGAATTTAGCCAAGGAAATGGCGTACTCCAAGTTGACAGAGAGCCATAGAAATACGGAGAGGTTGGTAAAGAGCCTTCAAAATATAGCATCTAGGAAAGTAGTTGATCAATTCAATTACTTGTGCTTTTCACTTCCGCTTTGAGGAGTTATTTCCACAGCTCGCCACCTTCAAAAGTGGTCCGCGCTCTGCATTCGTTGTGCTTCAAAATCTTAGTTTGTTCGTAAAATTTCTTCGCAACAAATACATTCATTGAGCAAGGGAAAAAAAATAGGCAGATCCTCATAAAATATTCCTATTCGCGAACGTAGATTTCAAAGGCAGGCTGATCGGAAAGATTACGTAGAAACGCAAAAGCAAAAATCCTGCAGATGGCGAAAAAAAATACGAGACTTCCCAAGCTTTATTGTCGAAAACTCTTTGTTCGAGTTTAAATAGAACGGCGGAAATTTATTTACACCTGGATCGAAAAGACACAGCTTTCTTGAAGAAGGGCGAAGGGTGGAAAAGCTTTTTTTAGCCAGTGGGTATTGTTTTTGCTTAGGTTTTCCGTTAAACTTTATGCGACTCAAGTTAAGAAGCTTTTAATAACTAGGGAATTGTACCATCTGCGGCCAAACCCTTCTTTGAGGTGGCACAAATATTATTAATAATTCTTTGCGTTCATCATAGGCAATTCTAAAACCAAGCGCGGAAACTTGCAAAGTCACACAACAAGGTGATGCTCTTTGGAAAATTATAGTTTTGAAAACAGACTTGGCCTCGCAGATAAATTAAAACATAGTCAGACAAATGGCAATAAATAATAAGGTGATATAGCGGCCGACAGAATTCTTCTGTTTTTCTGTGCCTTCATGGAAATGTCGAGGCAAGCAGTTATTGCCGCTAAGAATGATATCTATTTCGTCTCAGCTAGAAATCTCAGGGGAACCGAACGAAGATGAAGACAGATATATGATTTATTTTTAAAAATTGCTCCGCTTACCAGCTTACGGGTCCATCAGAAGTTGTTTAATATAATTCACTATTAACAAAACGTATATATGTATGTTATGATACTGTATATGAACGATATGCATCTGTTGTTAATGTTAAAAGCTAGTTTTGACAAATTCGGCTGGTTCATCCTTTAAGGTTCTAAATGAGATATGTCAACCTTACCGCATGCCATGAAATCTAGGAAAAATTCTTGAATGAACGATAAGTTAAACAATTTTTTGGATCAAATTATTTTTCTTATACCATGCAACGAGTACAAACGATATACTTACCGCATCACCAACGACTGCTTTAATTTTGCAACAGCTTGCTTGCATAAACTTACTCGCAATTTTTTTATTTCTGTCCTACATAAAACTCGCAACAACATCATCAGCAACAGCAAAAAGATTTATTCTCTCCATGAACGTACAAAACAGGACACTATAAAAAAACATATATTATAACGTTTACTGAAAACATAGCAAAAACCCAATGCGAAAATACAATAACAAACTCCAGATATGTAATGGTGTCCATAAAAAAAAGATATGTACTTCTTGGAGCAGGAGACATCCTCAATGGCCATGGCTAATCGGATCGAGGGTGTCATCTTCAGATGAGCTTGTTTTTACACCAGTTAAACATTTCTTAAATAAGTGCATGCTTGTAATTACGTTAGAATGTATACGACTACCAAGAGGGAGATATTAATATAAAAATTATCATGATAAGAAAAACAGGATACGTCTCTACACCAAGTAGAAGTGGAAAACGATGACAGAAAAGTTTACGTGAATATATTGCAGCAGTTTGAAAGTGACCCTCAAAGATATTCATCGCTGTAACGTCACCTACCATAGGAAACATCATAGCTGTGAACTTAATTGCCATCTGCGACCATACAATAGATGAAATAGGTGAATTACAATTTGATGATATAGCAATATAGCAACTGTTTTAGAGAGATTGCCGTTTACGGAGTACTGGAGCAAATATATAAGTGGCCGAGCGAAAAGCGAATCAACTTTTCAAATACAGACAGACGGAGTGTTCTCTTTGTAAACAAAATCTTTACGTTCCTATTTAAAGCCAGTGTATATGAAGCAAAATAAAGCTTATCGACCCTTTCGGCGTATATATTCCATAGATCAATAATTACATAATTTCAGTACAAGTCTGATTAAAACGATTCGTAATAAAAAATATTTCGTTAATATAACAAAAATTGCATATTTATAACACCAAAGTAAAACTAACACTAAGTGTATCTTGCCAGAAGTAGCGCTTTCGTTTCTTTCATGAAAGTTATTTTGGACGTACTTAATTTTATATTTGTATTGCAAAGCTGCTTACTTAAGGATGCACCTTGGAATTTTATGGCGTTTGATTCATCTGGACCTCCAATGTATTTTTAAAAACTTGTATTTGCTTTTCCATTCAAGTTGTACCGTGCATGCTGGGTAAAATACTTCCTTTTAAATACCTCGTTTAACGTGTTTAAGTTTTCATGTAAACTGATCAAAAACGAGAAATAGAATAAGAATATTTATTTTCTCCATAAAGGCACAGCAAACTTTTGAACACAATTGAACCAGCACCTCAATAAAGTCAAAGCAAGACTCCAATCAGAAATTATAGTAACCAAAAGCAGATAAGGAATTGTCTCTATAATAAAAGATCCTTGTTTCTTGGAGAAGGAGGTATCCTCGATAACGGCTAGTCGGGTCGAGGGTGTCACCTTAATATGAGCCCGTTTTCAAACGAGTTAAGCATGGGTTGAGGCATAATGTGCTAGCAACTGAACTAGGTCTTATACGAAAACCGAAAGGAAGATGCAAATAGAAAAAAGATCAAGAAAGCCTGGGGAAGTACGCCACACCGAATAGAGGGGAAAAAGATGATAAAAAACAATTACCGCGAAGGGATTGTAGCAATTTGAAAGTAACCTTCAAAGTGGGTCATCGCAGTAACGTCATCTCTAAAACCTACCATAGTCGTAAGCATCAAGAGGCAAACTTAATTGCCATTTACGGCTGTGCAATAGACGCAATATAATTAATTGTAAGATAGCAAAATAGCAACTTAGCAATATAGCAAAATAGCAGTATAGCAACTGTGCTATGTTGATTGCAGCTTAGTAGGCACTAAGGTTAATACATCAGCGGCCAAACGATAAGCCATGCAATATTCTAAGGCAGACAGAAAGAGAGTTTTGCGGCGAAACATTCTGAATCAAATCCAGTGCATCCAGAGCAAAGGCCAAAGAGGGGAAAGTATATCGACTTTAACACTTTTGAAGTATGAATTCAAGAGGTCAATGATTCCATACTTCGATTGTAAGTCCAAGTAAAGCAAGTCGCAATAAAATAAATTCTTCTTTATTGCAAATGGCTTGTAACGAACTCACGCAAATAAGAACCTTAATAAAGTGAACACTGTACATATTCCTTTGCAAATTTATATTACTAACTGTAAAATTAACAATACGCGTATTTTGCCGTAAGTAGCGTCTGGGCTTCCTTTTGAAAGTCGGCTGGAAGTTATTGCATTTTATATTTACAGTGCAAAGCCGGTTATAATAGAGCGCACCTTGAAATTGTATTGGTCTTGTTCCGAATGATTCTGTACTTATGTATTGAAGAATAAGTTTGGGGCTATTTTGGACACGTTTTTTTAGAACCGGAACCTGAAATTTTAAAGTTGATGCACAGGTTGAGGTAGTTCAATATTGTAGCAGTCGTGCAAAAAGAGGCTTAGTTAGAATGTGATGACGTCTTTAACGTTCAAGACTTCCACTTGTGCAAGCAATGCATATGCGAGATCATACTAACCAAATAGTTCAATCATTCTTATGGCTCTGGATCTTATATTATGAAATTCTGTTCAGTTCGCTTTTGTTGGTGATAACCCATGTAAGACGTATATATGCTATTTAAGAGTGAAAGAGGCTGACGTAAATTGTCGATGACTAAGCAGTATAACTCGCTGAGCCAGCTATCTTCATTTAGTATTCAAAACTTCGATCAGGTGAATGAATGTTTCAAGCGGTTCCGCAGAAAGATCCTTCTGTTTTGGACTCATCAAACTGTTACCGTTCTTTATTATTGAGCAGTCTGCACCGCAATCTAGCAGAAAATTCATTCGAATGTTCGATTCTTTCAAATCATTCAAATCATCAAACTGTCACCGTCCTTTATTACTGAGCAAGTCTGCACCGCAATCTAGCAGAACAATCATTCGAATGTTGTTCAGTAGGACTTTAAGAACTTCTACTGAAAATTTACGTGAGCAACGAACGGAGTCAGGCGATGTTTCTAGTCATTGGTGTTTTCGGCATGCTCTATCCGTAGGACCGAGCCAATGACTACCGCAGACCCTGCGCAATCCTGTTGGGCAAGCGTTGAGCGAAGTGCCAGGGCTACTTCCGCGATGCTTGCAAGTACGTCATTGATGAGGATTGGCACTTCTCGTCGTTATGCTTCGACTATACTTCTACTTTGACGGTATAAGTTTCAAAGCATCAACGATTTCAGTGACTTATCTGAATCCGAATTATAAACTCAACAACATCTAGGCCGTTAAATGGTTGAATTCGATAGCCGAAATGCGATTGGTGCCCGTCTAACTTCAGACCTTATTTAACTTGAGGCGTGGGTCATAGGAGCTGAAGATCGCCTGGGTTATTTATGCAATTGGTTTCCTAGCTTTGACGCTAAGGTTCGAATTTCCGCAAAGCAAGTGTGCTATCTACTTGCTATGAAAACTTTAAGCAGTACCACTTAACTCCATTTTTTGTAATGAAATCTTAGTGAAAACTGAGACTTTGAAAACTTATTGGTAAAGTAAAGTAGTAGCAGTAGTTGTGGTTGTCGTAGTAGTGGTAGTAGTAGTAGTAGTAGTAGTAGTAGTAGTAGTAGTAGTAGTGGTGGTGGTGGTAGAAGTAGTAGTAGTAGTAGTAGTAGTAGTAGTAGTAGTAGTAGTAGTAGTAGTAGTAGTAGTAGTAGTAGTA